>VDFB02050971.1:0-20493 GCA_007258455.2 Sequoia sempervirens
AACTTCATTAATTACCTTTTTGACCGCCCGCATAGCTGATGTATGCTTATGATTTTGGATAATGGAATAGGATTAACATGTGATTAATGAATAGATGTCATGTTACTTGTGTGTATGTTTTCCTTCGCCTCTGTCATTTATTGTAGGATTGTTGGAGGGAGCAGAAACTGATCAAGCGCAAGAATCTCGACTCTGTTGAAGAAGTCGTTCCAGTAATAACTCTTTGACCGAATCTTTGGGAAGAAGCTTTAACGATCCTTTGATCTAGGGAGTGTGTAATGCTATATTTTCTCTGGGTCACGTCGAGCAAATAGAATTTCATTTATGAATATCTATTCCGCAGATTTAGAATGTATTTATGATCATGACTTCCTCTGTTAATTAGTTAGTTGTCTCTTTCATTTAAATAATCGTTCCTCCTACGCGAGTAAACAAGGATGAGATAGTATGTGTTAAAATTAAGTTGAATAGTAATAGAGTTTTGTGTTAAGTTTTATTTTAAAAACAGAGTAATCGATGTATCCTGGTTCTGAGTATGAATAAAATTTGATGAAGCTTTGAGTCAACTTCTTGTGTAATTTAGTTGATGCTTGCTAAGGGGGCCCACTTAGTAAGTATTCTGTAGCAAGTTGTTGTAGTTAACTGTTCATTTCATGTTGATTACTAGTTAGAGTCTATTTCTGTAGATTTCAATGCAAACTTAGCTTTGTATTGCTCCTGCAGCATTGAGAATCCATCCCTGTGTTTGTTCCTGCAGCATAAAGCCAGTTCACAGTTTGTCCATTAATAATAGCTATTATGATTTATGTTTTAATCGAGTTGTGTTTGAGTTAAGAAGCTTTACGTTGCATTACTTTTAAGTATTTGTTTTCTATAGATGGTGATTGGAAACTAGTTCTTAGTGCACATACCATGCTACTCCATTTCAAGTATACATTCCCTGGTTTGATAAAGTAAATGAATGACCATGAGAAGATGTTAGTCACCTGTTGGAATGTCCAATTCCCAGGTTTAGTTCTATTGTGACTTTTATATCCTTTTTGTGGGCATGACCATTTTTGGCGTTGTTGCCAGGGATGGTGTCAATCTAAGATCATACTATAGCCATTGTTAGTAGTAGTTTAGTGAGTTTTTCAAAATATTTTAAAATACCATTTATTCTATTGCATGCATAGAAGAAGAAGAGACACACTGGGAAGGTTCCTCCCTGAAAACCTGTTTATTGAATTACCATTTAACCCAGTTGACGAAGAACCTGAGGAAAATCCATTTGCTCTAATATTCCAGCATGCAAATATGGAAAATAACCCACCTAATCCACCTCCTTCTTTTGAGTTTCCCATTGTTCCTCAGCAAGACACGGATAACCTCAAGAATATTCCTTCTTCATTACTTCCCAAGTTCTATTGCCTAGTTACGGAGGACCCATAAAATTTTCTGTTTGAGTTTGATATCCTCTGTCGTAGTTATGAGTATACTTCAAATGCTCACAAACTGAAGTTGTTTCCTTCCACCTTGAAGGTGGGAGCTCTTAGATGGCTCATGAGTTTGGGAAGGGGTGTTGTTGATAGTTGGGAATCTATGCAAACAAAATTTCTTGAGAAATACAAGGAATATTGTAAGCGTGGCAATAAAAGTGATGACATATTTCGAATTCAACATAAGGAAGATGAAAGTCTGGAGGATTATATCTCCAGATTTTTGTTTTCCCTAAAAAGGAATTCAAACCATACTCTCAATGAAGACTCTCAGAAACTACTTTTCTAAGGGGAATCAGTGATGCCTGTATAAATGCCCTGGATCTAATGGGAGGAGGTGATATAACTCAACTGCCTTGGGATGACATTAAAAAAATATGTCTCAATTACTCTTGAGCAAATGTGAAGAAAGGTCGAGGTCATCAAGCTTCAGTGGGCAAGTCTTCTTCCGGTGGAGTCTCCGGGATGGAGATAAAAAATTTGCTGTCTAATTTCAAGTAGGATATCATTAGCAATATGGCTACACAACTGGATACTATGCAAGCTCAAAAGAAACATGAGGCATCTAAAGAGATCTTGTCTGAGTTCTATCCACATTGTAGGCAGAAGAAATGAGATTGCAGATGCAAGATGGTGACTAATTTGGAAGCGAAGCAATTACATACTGACATTAAGCTAGTAGAAGGTGATGATGATCAAGTGTTCTACGTTGCACAAAGGAGACCATGGGCTCAAAGACAAGGTATGCCTCAAGACCCTTTGACTTTTGGTAATCTTTATTCTAGCTATAATAACCAATGGCAACCCTCATATGGACCACCACCACCTTGGAATGCATCTCAACCAAATTGGCCTAATTATCAGTCCCCTTAATGGAAATCTCCTCAAGGAGGTTGGCAGCAGCCACAAGGACAATGGACCCCACCCCAAGGTAATTGGCAGCAGAGTCCTCAATGGAGAGGTCCTCAGCAATGGCAGAACCAGTCCCCTGGGTTCCTGCAGCTTCCACAACCACAACCTCAAGCCCTCATGCCACCTCCTGTAGCAACTACCACAAATAATGGCCCTCCAAAACAAACGCCTATGCCTGCTCAGCCGTTGCCAAATCCCAATAATAAGCAACAGCAGCAACCACAGCAGCCCACATATTTTGCTGAAGCCAACCAATATCAAGCTTATGCTTTAAACCTTCATCATATCCATTTGAGGTCTAGAACCATTCTTCCTGCTCCACAACTTCCTTTAATTACTGAGATGCCAGATTCTCCCCCTGAAGAACCTATTGTACCTGTTGTTCCTACTGAGCAAATACTTATAACTGATACGGTTTTTAAGGAGCCTGTTTTGCAAAGTCAAGAAAAACCACCTTTTCCTCAAAGGTTACAAATTACCACACCTAAAGCCATGGAAGAACCCACTTTTGACATTCTAGATCAGCTAAAGAATGTACAAATTCAAATTCCTTTATTTCGAGCCATTAAAGAAGTTCCTATTTTTGGAAAAGCCATTAAAGAGGCCTGTTTAAAGAAGCCTAGATGGAAGAAAAAGGATCCCCAAACAATTCATGTCTTAGGGAAATTGGCTGATATAATGTTGGGAAATGTAGTCATTCCAAAGTACATTGACCCTGGAAGTCCTGAAGTGCAAATACATATAAATGGCCAAATTGTAAAAAATGTTTTGATTGACCTTGGTGTTGCCATCAATGTCATGACCAAGCATACTATGGACTACTTGAACATTCTAAACATTAGGTCTACACCTACAGTCCTGCAGCTTGCAGATAGCTCCACGGTCAAACCTGATGGAATGGTCGAAGATGTAATTGTTACTCTTGAATCTTGGGAGTATCCAGCTGATTTTACAATATTATCTGTTAAGGCAACTTTAGGAGGATACCCAGTTATCCTAGGTAGACCATGGTTAGCAACTGCTGATGCTTTATAGGATGCCGTTCTGGAGATATGACTATTTTTTATGGACATTCCACAAAAAAATTGGCCTTGTATCTGCCTGCTAGACCTCAACTAGAATTGTCCCAACCTGTTTGGCTAGATGTGGGGGAAGAAT
The DNA here is from genome assembly GCA_007258455.2 of Sequoia sempervirens. NCBI lineage: Eukaryota > Viridiplantae > Streptophyta > Pinopsida > Cupressales > Cupressaceae > Sequoia > Sequoia sempervirens. The sequence goes on from VDFB02050971.1 coordinate 3,549, forward strand.
ATGAAGAAGCCAATTCGTTGGTTCAATTAATGATGCTTCAAACTGATCCATTCTCACAATTTCAAAATGAGGATGCCTTGCTTTTTCAAATTTTGCAGTCTAACTCTAATACAGGTAGTTCATCTGATCCAAATAGTAGTCATCTACAATGTTTCCTGCAACAACTACATTATGAGAGTTTGCTGCCTAAATTTCCTACAATTTTTCATAACTTTCTTCCACAAGAGGTACAAACATCACCTGTAGATTCTATGAGTGATCTCACTAAGCAGATAGAATTGTCTCCAAGTCACTGTTTGAATATCAATAGCAAGCTGTCACAATCTCAACAGGCTGTCCTGTTCAAAATGCTACAAGATCAGCAAAAAACTTTTGCATGGGAATATGGGGACATGCAAGGAATAGATCCTCAAATTTCTACTCATAGGATCTATATCAAAGAAGATTGTTTACCAGTTCGGCATCCTCAAAGAAGAATAAATCCAACACTTAGAGAAATAGTTAAGAATGAGCTTCAAAAGTTGATTGATGCTAGTTTTATTTATCCAATTTCTGACAGTCAGTGGGTCTCTCTGTTAGTTATTGTCCCTAAAAAAGGAGGAAAATGGAGAGTGTGTGTAGATTACAGAGAGTTGAACACTGCCACTAAAAAAGATCACTTTCCACTGCCCTTTGTAGACCAAGTGCTAGACTCATTGTCTGGTAAAAGATATTTTTCATTCTTGGATGGCTACAGTGGGTACAATCAGATAAAAATTACCCCTGAAGATCAAGATAAGACCACTTTTACCTATCCATGGGGGACATTTGCTTACTCAGTCTTTCCTTTTGGTCTATGCAATGCGCCAGCAACATTTCAGAGAGCAGTAATTAGTATTTTTGTTGATATATCACATGACTGTATGGAGATTTACATGGATGACTTCACTACCTATGGAGTTACATTTGAAGAAGCACTGGTGAATTTAGAAAAAGTATTGAAAAGATGCAGAGAGCAAAATTTGTCTTTGAACAGTGAAAAGTGCTTTATAATGATGGAAGAAGGAATTGTTCTTGGCCATCATATTTCCAAGAATGGAATTCAGGTTGACCCTGCTAAAATTGAAGTTATTCTAAATTTACAAACTCCTGTAAAACAAAAGGATGTCAGAAGCTTCCTTGGTCATGCAAGGTATTATAGAAGGTTTATAAAAGATTTCAGCAAAATTGTCAGTCCACTATATGCCTTATTAACCAAGGAGTCTCAATTTGATTGGACGGAGGCCTGTGAAAAATCTTTCCTGCAACTAAAGGACATGCTTACTAAAGCCCCTATTCTTCAAGGTCCAAAATGGACTTTTCCTTTTCACATACATACTGATGCTTCTGATTTTGGTATAGGGCCGGTTTTAAGCCAAAAATAAAATTTAATTGAGCATGCTATCTATTTTATCAGCAAAAACCTTCAAGGTCCTGAGCTAAACTACACTGTTACAGAAAAGGAGTTGTTAGCAGTAGTGTATGCTTTGAATAAATTTAGGCATTATGTCACTGGTTATCAGATATTTGTCTACACTGACCATGCAGCAATTAGGTATCTGATGAACAAGCCTGCCATTTCTGGTAGGTTGGCAAGATGGCTCCTGTTGTTACAAGAATTTGACATTACAATCATTGATAAACCAGGAAGAGCTAATGTTGTAGCTGATTTTTTATCGAGGCTTCAAATAACTGCACCTGCTGAACACGAAGTCATTGATGATAGGTTCCCTGATGAACACCTATTTTCCATTGCTGCACATACTCCATGGTATGCATACATTGTCAATTATCTAGTAACAAGCAGAATACCAGCTCACTTTTCCCCAAAAGAAAAGAAACTGTTAATTGAGAAAAGTTTTAACTTTTCATGGATTGCAAATTGTTTGTTTTACACTGGACCTGATCAAGTTATGCGAAGATGTGTAAGAGAAGATGAAAATTATGATATCTTGCATGCTTGCCATGATGAACCATGTGGGGGACATTTTGCATCAAAAAGAACATCAATGAAGGTTCTTACAATAGGATACTATTGGCCAACATTACATAAGGATGTTGTAGCTTATACAAGGAAATGTGACAGATGCCAATGTATGGGAAGACCAACCAGGTCAAATGAAATGCCACTGTATCCACAGGTAATTGTCACCCTCTTTGATAAATGGGGAATGGATTTTGTTGGACCAATTGATCCACCATCAAATGGTAAGTCATACATTCTGGTTTGCACGGATTATGTAACAAAGTGGGTTGAAGTAAAGGAAATGACTCATGCTCGTGATAATAAGGTTGCTAAATTTCTGTATGAGCAAATTTTTACTAGACTTGAAGTTCCCAAAGAGCTGGTAACTGATCAAGGAGCTCAATTCACATCCAATTTGATCACTGCACTAATGAATGACTATAAAATCAAACATAGGAAGTCCAACCCCTATCACCCTCAAGCCAATGGTCAGGCGGAGGTTACAAACAGGGAAATTGAGGCAATACTAACAAAGACAATGCAGCTTCATATGAAATATTGGAGCAGTAGACTTCTTGAAGCAGTCTGGGCCTACCGAACTGCATGGAAGACAACAACTGAGTTTACACCTTTTGAACTGCTTTATGGGAAAACAACCATGTTGCCCATCGAATTTGAGCATAAAACTTTGAGGACAACTCTTGAACTCAATATGGAAATATCTGAAGCACAGAAGGAATGTCTCATGTAGCTAAATGCTTTGGACGAAATGAGAAAAGCTACCCTGTAGCATACAGAAGCAATCCAACAGCAAAGGAAGAAATGGCACGATCAACACATCAAAACCAAGCAATTCTCTGCTGGTGATTGGGCTCTGCTATATGATTCCAGATATCAATAAAATCAAGGTAAGCTGACAACACGCTGGCTCGGTCCCTATGAAGTTGAGAATGTGTTTGATAACAGATCAGTACAGCTGGCCACAATTGATCCAGTTCGTTTTAAATTGCTAGTTAATGGCCACCGACTGCAGTTATATCATAAGCTGACATCAAAAGAAGAGTTCCTGAAGAAGTTTGTTTTGACTGGTCTTCTTGCAACAAAAGGCTTAGGCCTTTTTCCTGCAGCTTCTCTTTAAGTTTTGTGTTGACCGCCCATAATAAAGTTTTCTTTTTAAAGAAAACCACTTTTCTCTGTTTCTTTTCATCTATCACATCATTCATTTCTTTATCTGCCATGTCATCCATATTGCCACTCCGCCTCATTCGTGCATTCAATCTTCTAGCTATCAGTACATGATACGATGTTGCTCTTTACGACATTCCCGAGAATTGAATTCAAGGTACGCGAAATCTTTTCATTATCGCATAATTTATTCTTTCTGTCTATTCATTAATTATAATGTATACATTAGCCGTAATTGCATGCTTTAATCCTATCAACTTGCACATGTGAGGACACATGTCGAATGCTAAGTAGGGGGCGGGGGTATTCTAATTTCAAATTTTCCTGTGCTAAATTTACGTTTGCTCAAAATAGTTATGATCTTGTACTTTCTAAAGTACGATTGAAAAGCCATATCCTGAGAACAAGTTAACTACTTAGTTTAAGTAGTTATTAAAACTATTTTATGCAAAATTCTAGTTGTGATTTTTGGTGAGGAAAAAGGAAAGTGCAGTAATGAAGAAAAGTTTTTTTCAAGCTTTCAGCATCAGTCTGAGTTTTTGTTTTAAAGATTTTTTATTATGGGTGGCCAACTGGTAAGGCACGAGCCTGCAGCTCATGATGTGTTGATACAGGATCCTCAGTTAATGCAAGCATTTGCTAATTGTGGATGGTTAAATTATTTCTTGAGAATTGATTATTTTGATGAAGAGGATGCAAGCGAATTCTTAAGAACATTTTCAGAAAATGAGGCTATGGTTTGGGGCTTAACAGTGGCTGTGACAGAGGAAAGAATTTCAGAAGTTACTGGATTACTGGCAGTGGGTGAAAATTTTCCTGTTGGAAGGGATGTTGTCTCTGCTAGGGCAGAGTTTACCCTACCAACTGATGGGCCCTTGTAAATTTCAAAGCAAGGATGTAAAAGAATGTCCCTGCCTTATCCATACTCTGAATACGCCATCTTTGTTATCAGGTATTTAACTTGTGAAGGGCGCTTTTCTTACCTACATTCATATCATTTCAAATTCTTAAGTCATATGAGACATGGACTGGTAGTGAATGTTCCAAATTTCTTGTTGAACCTTTTGCAAAATAGTGCACATGAAACCCAAATGGGTAAACTAAACTCTATCACACATCATGCCCTAATAAAATTTTTGGCTGAGCGATCTTTAAGAGATGTTTCACCTCTTTCCTGGAATGAGTTTGTTGCCCGAAAAAGTCTTCAACTGCCTGAACCCCCTAGGGTACTACCCACACAGCCTAGAAGAAAGAAAATGAGAATTGAGTCCACAAGTACTGAAACAGAGCAAGAATCCGCTGCTCCTGCAACGCCCAATCCTACGGCTTCCATACCGACGTCCTCTACCGGTGTGCAAACAAGGTCTACTGCTAGGAGAGAAAAAGGAAAGACAAAAACTCGGAGACAAAAACTTTTTTCCTCATCCTCTCCTGCAAAGTCTTCCCCTATTTCTGTCTCTCCTGCAGCAACACCCGTTAATACTCCAATTTCAATTTCTTCTTCCCCTGCCGAATCTAGATCTGCAAGACCAACTAGGAAGAGGACTGCTAAGGAAGCATCCTTTGTTGCTGCTCCTTCTGCAAAACTACCAAGAAGAAGTTCATTGAGAAAATAGTCTAAGCCTGCTACAACCTCCATGCAAACAGAAACTATCATAATATTGGAGGACTCTGATGAATCAGGTCATGATAACTCCCTGGGTATGTCTGCAAATGTTCCACAAAGCTCCTCTACTATTCCTGAGGTGGCACAACTCAGTAATTTTGACAGGGGGAAAATGCTGAGTCTGGATGACTTAGCTTGCACGGCTGAGAAAATTTCTGAGGAAGAACACTCTTCTCCCATGCAGCAACAGGACTTCATCCTATAGCATGAGGATTTTGTCCTACAGCAAGAAGAAGGTGTGCTTGAACCACATGAAATGCCCCATGATAATCCATTGCCCACTGAAGTTTGCACAGATTTAGTTGTGTACAAAAGGACTCTACTGATTGCATTTTTGGAATTTCTGAAAGTTAGTTGGAAACATGTGTCATTCCACACTTTATGTTTTCACCATCTCGCCAAAACTGAAGTCCAACAAAGTTTATGGGATGAGGAAAAGAAAAAGTTGCAAAGAGAAATTGAAAGGAAAAAGCAAGAAATTCAAGATATGCAGAAGAAAATGGATAAAATGATGAAAATAACTAGACTGATAATGGAGTGTAGGCCACCACCCAAAGTATATGCAATGTGCCTAAAGGAACAATTTCTTTGGTTCAAATTAATGAGGATCTCCAGAAATTTGGATCCTGAAATTGAAACAGCCAAAGAATTCTATGATGCTTATGAAGTGGCCCCTAATTGGTTGAAAAACTCCATGTGTTAACTTTATTTACATGGTTATTTAATTCCTGCAGAAACTGAATGGAACCACCTTCTTTATATTGGTGATATTCATCTAAGAGCACTTATGTCTTGGGCTGCAAATGAGATCAATTATGGGAGACAATTGGAAACTTATGAAGAAGAAAAAAGAGATGAACCTGTTCTTCTAAGAGGTGAGAGTTCAGATCCACGCACAATTTTTAGAACCTGGCTTAAAGTTACTTATGGATCAAATTACCCTCAGGAAAGAGAGAAAATTTTTGATATCAAAAAACAGGTATACAATGAGTTCAAAGAATAGAAATATACATTTTGGAAACTCACCTCTTCCAGAATTGAGACAAGATGGGAGAAATTGACAATTGGTCTAAGAAGGATAGAGCCTCACAGCCCATTGAACTTCACAGTAGCACTCAGGAGATCAGAAAGGTACATGCATCTGGGTTTGCAAAGCAGATTTGAATTATGGATGCCACTGATTTTCCAACCTCCAGTTTTAATATGGCCGCTCTATCCTTACCAAGCTAAGGAAATTAATGAAGAAATAGAGAAGCGCATATATGAAAGATGGGATTTTACCAGAGGTTTTTACTGCAAGTTTGGAACTTCATTGCAGGGTCATGCTTCTCCAACAAATTTCAGGGAAATAACAAGAAAAGTCAATGCTAGAGGACCAGCATTACGATAAGTAGGGGGCAGAATGATGAGCCTTCAATATGCTCATAGTTTGAACTTTTGATACTCTTACTTTTGTTATTAATTATTGTTTAAACTTGTTGATTAAAGACTTTTTCAGGTGGTATCCTATAGCAATGAATTCCATATTCTTGTAGCTTGACAACTTCATTAATTACCTTTTTGACCGCCCGCATAGCTGATGTATGCTTATGATTTTGGATAATGGAATAGGATTAACATGTGATTAATGAATAGATGTCATGTTACTTGTGTGTATGTTTTCCTTCGCCTCTGTCATTTATTGTAGGATTGTTGGAGGGAGCAGAAACTGATCAAGCGCAAGAATCTCGACTCTGTTGAAGAAGTCGTTCCAGTAATAACTCTTTGACCGAATCTTTGGGAAGAAGCTTTAACGATCCTTTGATCTAGGGAGTGTGTAATGCTATATTTTCTCTGGGTCACGTCGAGCAAATAGAATTTCATTTATGAATATCTATTCCGCAGATTTAGAATGTATTTATGATCATGACTTCCTCTGTTAATTAGTTAGTTGTCTCTTTCATTTAAATAATCGTTCCTCCTACGCGAGTAAACAAGGATGAGATAGTATGTGTTAAAATTAAGTTGAATAGTAATAGAGTTTTGTGTTAAGTTTTATTTTAAAAACAGAGTAATCGATGTATCCTGGTTCTGAGTATGAATAAAATTTGATGAAGCTTTGAGTCAACTTCTTGTGTAATTTAGTTGATGCTTGCTAAGGGGGCCCACTTGGTAAGTATTCTATAGCAAGTTGTTGTAGTTAACTGTTCATTTCATGTTGATTACCAGTTAGAGTCTATTTCTGTAGATTTCAACGCAAACTTAGCTTTTTATTGCTCCTGCAGCATTGGGAATCCATCCCTGTGTTTGTTCCTGCAACATAAAGCTAGTTCATAGTTTGTCCATTAATAATAGCTGTTATGATTTCTATTTTAGCCGAGTTGTGTTTGAGTTAAGAAGCTTTATGCTGCATTACTTTTAAGTATTTGTTTTCTATAGATGGTGACTGGAAACTAGTTCTTAGTGCACATACCGTGCTGCTCCATTTCAAGTATACGTTCCCTAGTTTGATAAAGTAAATGAATGACCATGAGAAGATGTTAGTCACCTGTTGGAATGTCCAATTCCCAGGTTTAGTCCTGCTGTGACTTTTATATCCTTTTTGTGGGTGTGACCACCAAGCACATAGGGGAGGTAACACAAGCAGTGAGCATCTTAAGGAATCTACCCTCAAACCCAAATTTTCTAAGAACAACAAAGAGAAATGGCTAGGAAACTCTATCATAAGCCTTAGAGATATCAATTTTCAAGGCCATCCTATGATTTTTACTAAGATCCATAGAGTGAAGGATTTCATGGGTAGTAATAACAACATTTAAAATGTTTCTTCCTTGGAAAAAACCTTTTTGGTTCAAGGTATCATTTTGCATAAAACAACTTTAAGTCTGCACACAAGGAGATTTGAAAAAAAAATATAGATAGTGTTGCAAAGGTTGATGGTTCTAAAATACTTGACAGAAGAGGCTTCTTCATTCTTGGGAATAAGGGAAATATAGGTGGTATTCAATTGGTTTAGAAGCCTTCCCGATCTAAAGAAATCTCTAGTAGCTTTAAATAAATCAGTTTTAACAATATCCTAGTAGGTTAAAAAAAGGCAAGAGGGAAGCCCTAAAGGAGAAAATAGTTTGTTTAACTTCCTCCATAGAAACAACATTAGACATAATCTTTAAGTCTTGTTCAGATATTACTTTAGGAATCACTTCAAGGAAATCATCATATACCTAATTAGCATCACCTTGGGTGCTCTAGAAGGAGGAAAAGAAGTTAACAGTTTCCTCAACAATTTCTTTTTTAGTTGAAACCATGGATCCATCTTCTTTCTTGAGCAATCTAATCATGTTCCTGGTTCTGTGTTTCATTGTAGATTGGTGAAAGAATTTAGTGTTGTGGTCTCCTTCAGTAAACCATTAGACTTGAGACTTTTGTTTCTAGAAAATATCCTCCTTTTGGTTGACTTTGAACCATTGAAATCTAAGATCGCATTCTAAAATCTCATCATCCACAAGGTTGGCTTCCATTTTATCCTGCACTTCCTTTAAGCTATTTCCAAAGGAATTTTTAATTTCAAAAATATTACCAAAGGTAGCGTTATTCCATCATTTCACTCTCTGCTTGATTCTTCGAAGTTTCTCCACCAAGCAGAACATGGGGGTACCTCCCGTGGGTTCAGCCCACCAATTTTTTAATAAGGCAGCAAAATCAGGATGAAGGCTTCACATTATTTCAAATCTAAAAGGGAAAGGACCTTTATTGTGATCAACATTTCTTTTAAGCACAATAGCATTATGGTCAGATCTAGATCTTGGGAGAGCTGAGAGAGAGAGATATTGGGATATGTTCCAATTAGATGAGATAAGAAACCTATCCAACTTAACTTGAATCAATTGGTTACCAATACTTCTATTAGACCATGTGAGTTTAGATCCCTGTAGAGGAATATCAAAAAGCCCAACAGAATTGAAGAATCTAGCCAACTCCATCATATTGTCAGTATATTCATCCACCCCCCAACTTTTTAGAGGGTAGAAGAGGGGAGCTGAAGTCACCTCCCAACATCCAATAGTCATCTTGTTTACTTTTAATAACATCATTCAAAGAATCCCAAAACTACACTTTATCCCTGCTCGAATTGGAGGCATAAATATTGATTAAGTTCCATTTCTCCTAAGAGGAAAGATATTCTAGAGAAACCATTAGACTATTCCTCCTAGGAAAACCAAAAGTTCCTTTGAATTTAGAAGGATTCCAAAGAGTAACTATATCCCCCTAGGCTCCTTCAGCCTCACTGACATAGTAGTTCACACCAAGCCAAATTTTCAAGATCACCTTGTCAAAGGTCTCTTTCTTCATTTTGGTTTCTTGAAGAAGCAAAACATCCACTTTATTGTCCAAAATACAGGTTTTGACCATAAATTATTTGTATGGGCTATTAAGACACCTAATATTCTAGGATAGAAACTTCATTGAGGAAGCAAAATAGGTACATCACCAAAAGACCAGAAATAAAACAGACATAACTATTTATTTTTGGACTTCGATCCAGTGATTGAGTCCAAGGTTCTTTGTTTACCAATAGCCACATCCCTCACAATATATTTGTTCCTAGATTCCTTTTGGGAAAGTATACCAACCTTGTTTCCCCCACCCACATCCAACTTCTTTTTCTTTTTAGACTTATTTGGAGCTTGTAGCCAATCATCCTCATCTTCTCTATCACTAGGATGAGAGGGAAAACCCAACATGGCCAGGGATTCACTTAGGTTTCTAGCCTCCTTTTGAGACAGAAATGACATATCCCCCAAGGATAGAGCAGGGGTTGAAGACACAATTTCTCCTTCCTCCATGTCTACTCCTTCATCAGCAACAAGAACATCTTCCTTAGCAGTCAAAATGTTGGCCTCCTTATGGGGAACTCCCTTTTCTTCAACCAGATTGACTATTAGCCTTTCCTCCTCCACTTTTTGGTTCCAATCCTTCCACAAACCCAAGGTTGGGATACTTTCATCATGGGCTACTTCGTTGAAGTTCAAACAATCCATTTCTCTGGAAACAATAAGAGGCTCGACGGGACAACAACCAAGCCACTAGAAGGAGAAACTTTCTCAGGGGGGTCAACTTCCACTAGGACCAGAGTTACCTTAGGAGGGCAATCAACTGAGGCATCCTTAGGGATCTTGGGAACTTGCTCATAAAGAGATTGCATGACATCAATTGGCTCCTCAACGAACCTTTTACCACAAGAATCAATAAGGTGACCAAATTTTTTGCAAAGCTGGCAAAATTGGTGAGCATTTTCATATTCAAGGGGTTGAGACCAGTTTCCAAATTTTGACTTAAGAAGAACAAAGGTTGGAAGAACCATGTTAACAACAACATTAACACAAATACAGGCATAGACTAGTCTAGACTTATCTTGCGTAATCTTCTCAATCGCCAAGAGGCTACCAAAAGAATTAGCAATCCCTTTCAAGATACCCGTCTCCCAAAACTTGAGTGATAACCTAGGGAGATGAACCCAAGTTGGAGTTGTAGCCCCCAGGTCAATAGAAGGGTCAAAACCCGGTTTCCATTTACACAGGGAAAGGAAGTTCTTAAAGCTCGCATCAAAGGCCTAGGGATCACTTGTTAACACCTTTAACATGTCTTCATAAACCACAAAGGAGAACATGAAGATTCCTTTTGGCATAGCATTAATAGAGACACTACCTTTTAGGTTCCATGTCAATGCAGCCCAGAGACGTACCTGTTCAATATCTGGTCTGTAGGCCAAAAAATTTCCAACTAACGCCAGTTTTAGGTTGTCTATTTCCTTCAACATGAAAGCTTTAGGGACATCGACTTCCCAGCCAATAATAGAGCAGGAAGCAGACTCCAAAAACCTTCTACCCATAGCTAGCGAGCTGGCACCCACTAGTTTTTCCACAAATGATGTTGGTTCTTCTTTAGAGAAGAAAGAGTCAAGCCCAAGAGGCGAGGATAGAGGCGACTTTCTAGAAATACCCCCAGTCCTTCCCCCAAGAGAAAGGACAAAGGTACAAGGAGGGGAACTCACATGGGGAACAACAACACTGGCAGCTACCAAAGCAGACACAGCTCTAGACAAAGGGGCAACATTCTTGGAATGGGGAGCCTTCCTGACCCCCCCGCCCGACTGACCCATGAGATAGTCAAATCAGAGCAAGAATGGAAAGATTCAAATTAGCAAGAGCGGGAAAGTCGCAAAGCAAGAGTCGAGCTCAACTAAAACTAATAGTACTATAATTCAATGTTGTTTGTACACAATAAGGTTGAGTTAATACTAGATTCAATTATGATTTGGAAGCTTGAGGATTATACTTTAATTGTAGTTGGGAAGGTGGATTATCCATCTTTTCTATATATTTTCTCACACTTTGTGCCTAATTATTTATCTACAACACTTCTTACTCATTCTAACATTATCATTAATTTTTGACTTGAGTGTTTTGGCCACTTAAATTACCATTTTCTGAAATAACTTATCCAGTAAGATATGACCATAGGATGAGCCCTAGGATCAAAATTTTAAATGGTATATGCCTAATGTTTTCCAACAGTAATCATCTTGAGGTGAAATTCACTAAAGAGAAGTCTTATAAAGCTTTACAAGTCCATTAGTTGGTTCATAGTGACCTAGAAAAACCATTTCCATCCTTTTCCTTTCAACAAGACTCACAATGTTCTCACTTTTGTTCATAACATTTCTAGATACACATGGATCTATTTTCTTTTTTTTATTAAGATAAAGATGGGAAGGGCCCATGTCTATACAAAACAACCATAAAGTCCAAGGAAGACAAGATCACAAGAGGTGAGACAACCAAAAAAATTAAAAAACTACAATAGAGGCCAGCTATGCTTTTGATCGAAGCATAGAACTGGAGAGAATGAGAAACAAGGGCCTCAAACCTAAATAACAAACTTAAGAAATAAGTCTAAAGAAGAGGAATAGGTAGAGGAGAGTCCTTTATGCCTTCTGCGAACAACAATCCAAACACATGAGAGAGGGAATGCTCCCCCAAGTCCACAAGTGAACCAACACCAAGCAATGATCCTCAACATAATCGAAGGTAGTGATGAAAGAACCTTTAACACAAGGAAAGAGCTCAATCTTGCCATCCACTAAGGACCTCCAATAGCCCAAAATCCACTTATTCAAGTCAAGAAGAGAAGGCCAAAGAGTGAAAAAATGAAATACCAAACCCTATCTCTCATAAAGACCTTCATTCTCCACGAAAATAGCCCCACACACCACCATCGGGGCTGGTTTTGCGTAGGGGACACACCCTAGGAGGATGAACTGAAGCAAAACGAACCACCTTAGAGTATCTATAAGCATGAACAACAGACTCCAATAGGGTCGCAGAAGCTCCAAAAACCCTTCACAGGCGGAGAGGGAAAGCCCTAAAAACCAAGCACACTCTCAACAGAATGCCTAACATTCATGGGACTGAGGGTAGAAGCACGCATAGCAGAAGGGTCAGCAGGGAGAGCACAAGATTCGGAAAACCCTATAGATATACCGAGAGATGACCAGGAGAACCCACATCTACAGCACAATTTGTAGGAAAATAGATGCCATGAGGATGAGAGAGAGGATGCATAGAGGCGTGCCCAAAAGAATCAAAGGCAGAGGCCACGCGGGATCCATTTGAAAAGCCGACAAGAGCGGGAACGACATGAGCAGGGGACATTATGTGCATTTTTATCTATTTCCTTTATTATAAGTGTGAGGTATTTGATATATTTTAAGAGATCAAGGCCCTTTTTGAAAGGAAATATGGAAAGTAGGGAAGAGGATCTGAGCATGTTTCAATAGTTGTGATAGTAATTGTTTATATAATGTCCAATATTTTTATCAATATTAGACCAATATTTGTGACTTTAAAGTTGTTAGTGTTGATGATGACTATTCATAATTAAACAAAATGTATTACTTTGATCTAAAAAGCAACCAATCATGTGATTCTACATCAGCGCTCAATAAAACATGCTCTGAATGCACAAGTATTGGTCTCACTTTTTTTTTTGGGTCTTTTTGGACACCTTGACAAAAAGCATGCTGATGTGGCCTTGAAACCTTAGTTATAAGAAGGAGACTTTCCAAGTAAGTTGCTGTAAAAAATTGGGACTGATTTGAAATTTCCACATAGGATAATTAGAAGCACGAAGTTAGGGTGCTCAACTAGTGGGTCCTCTCCCCTATGTCAAGATTCTCTACACAAATAATGATAGAAAGTATGTGAACCATATATTTAAGTAGTTGTGTTATCTTGAGGGATTGATCTTTAAATTTTAGTTGCATATACTCTATCACATATTCTTTAAAGGATATGGTTGGTTTCATGATTCATTCTCAATTTCTCACTCCATAGTATTTTTTTGAATCAAATGATTATGTCACATAAATTTAGAGTTAGGTTCTTTGTAAGGTCTTGAAAGGGATCACCCCTTATGAATCTTGGTGTCGTAGCAAACTAATTTTGTAACATTTCAAAGTTTTTGGTTGTTGCACATGGGAATACTTCCTTCAAAGATATATAACCTAGCTTTGGAAACTCAAATTTAGTCTTGCATCATGATCTCTCCATTGAGATGAGTGTTTGGTTCAAGTAAATATATCCTATATTTTCCTCCCATACTTATCCTTCTTCCTTCAAAGTGGATTTCTTAAAATATGATAACTCTTTAAAGGAATTTCCTCTAGCCATTTAGACTTGCAAGATTGCTCATGAGGCTCCTCCTCCTCCTTTGTTGGTTTCACACTCAAATCTTGGAGACTTTACTCCTTCCCCATCTTTTATAGTTATTCAATAGGCTCATCAAACACTTGAAGGTAAAAGCACCTTATTTATGGACCCTACCAAAACTTGAAGGATGTGGTTACAACATTCGAGTCTCTCACATGTCTATATTTCCTCCACTTTATATTTACAATCATTTTATGAAGCATATTGTATTTTTGAGTGGGATTCATTAATGGAGGAAGACTATAGTTCCGTGTTGAGGAACTATACTTGGGATCTAGTCCCATTTTTCACATGATCCTATTGTTGACTACATAGAGACCTTTACCCCCATTACCAAGATAAAATCTATTCATTTGACTCCTATTATTGATTTAAATCATGGTTGGTTTGTACATTATATAAAAGTGAAGAGAATTTATTCATGAGATCTATAAGAGGATATTTATATGGAGTAGTCACAAGGGTTTGTGAAATATTCTTCATTGGTATATAGATTACAAAATTCCATATATGGCCTCAAGTAGGCCCCTATGAGTTAGTATTATAATATGGACTCCTTTATTCTCTTTGTTACATTATTGAGATGTAAATTAGATCTAAATTTCTACATGTGAGGTAACATGGCTCTATATTTCTTTTAGTTTTTTATATTGATGACTTGATCATTACAAGGGATTCAATATCCATCATCAACAAAGTCAAATAATCTTTATAGGTTAGGTTTTTCTTGACCTATTTAGGCTTGTTGCATTACTTTCTCAAGATCAAGATCGCAAACTTTCCTCTAATTAATCTTTCATAGCTTAATTATGCTATGATCTTTTAACAATTTCACATGGCTAATTGTAATCTTACATTAAACCTCTCTATCTAGAGTCAATCTTGACGATAAGTGTTCATATTTTTTGGTTGATAAGACCTTGTATTTTTATCTCATTTGTAGCCTCACCTATCTAATTCACACTTGTTAAGACATCTCATATGTAGTTGGTATGGTTTCATGCTCTATTCAAGAAGTAGGAGATTTATTTGGTAAAAGTTCAAACCTTGTTGGATACATAGATTCTAATTGGGTAGGTGACCTTGATGATCACAAGACTACCTTTGGCTACCTTTTGCTATGGCTTTCATTTTTTCTATCCTCATTCCCTTGCAAAATAAGAAGCAACATGCTATTTATCTTTGTTCAACTAAGGTCGAGTATTGTGGAATTGTTAATGTTTCCATCAAGTCTCTTTAGCTATTAAATATTGAGTTTGATATTATTTTTAGATGTCTTTGGTTATATTTTGTGGCAACTAGAGTGCTATATGGATCTCAAAGAACCTAGTTCATCATTAGTGAGCCAAACACACCAAGATCCACATTCACTACATTTGGGAACTAATTCAAGAGCATGCCATTTTAGAATATTATCCCACAAAGGAGAAATTTGCATATATTTTCACCAATCCATCCATGAAGAGCAAGTTCCTTTATTATCCATTATTTATTTTGGAGGTGCAAGACTCTTCTTTCATTAGTGGGGTAGTTTTTATTTCTTGTATGGAGGGGGGCTTTTCTCTTTGTCTTTTTTAGGGGTCATTTTCTACATGGGCACCTAACATGACTATACATTTTTTGGGACCCATCTATCCATACCCACGTAAAATACACTTATGGAGGTGTCTGTGCATTATTTTATTTTTTATATTTAGTTATTAATTTATTTCATATTGTGTACCTAAATAACACGTCCATAATTATGGTTTGGAATGGTATTTTTCATCTTGATCATACATGTATGGTCTTACAAATATTATTTTAAAAAATTATAAAGGTGCAAGTCACAAGTGATGATGTCTTATATAGGTTTAACTATATACTTGAAAGTGTCTTGTCTAGTTACTTGAATATCCTTACCATTTTGTAACCATCCTAGAGAGTAGGTTTTTGGATGCACAATGATGTACAAACATAGGCAATAGAATGGATCATACACAATGATTTTCCTTTAGTTGTTATCAATGAGGACCTGTCAAGCTATGCATTAACCCAACACTAGGTAAAAACTCAAAACTATGTCTCACTTTTATAAAGGAAATAACCAACAAAAATACAATTTTCATCTTGGACTACCTAAGTGACATTTATGTTTTTAATTTTAAAAGATATAAACCAATTAAATGTATAAATCTTAATATAGTTTATGTTTATAATTTATAAATTAAAAAAAAAAATAGTTGGATATATCCTTTTATAAATTTAAAAGAATATTTTTAATTATTGAGTTTATTTGAAAAAAGTGATGTCAATGAGACATCACAAGAAAAAGAGCACAAAAAATATTTGATTTTTTCTCTCATATAGATAAACTCAAAATCTAATGCATAGAAAAAAATATTTTTTGATGAATATTTAATTTTTAAAGTCAAACTTAATCAAAATGTTATAGTTTTCATGGGAGGTTAGCATTTGTCTAATTTTTTATCATTTTAAAAAAAATCATACTCTCTTGGAGCAAATTATTTCCTCTAGCACATTTTTAAAAAAAATTAAACATATTTGTATTTGTATGCTTATTTTTATTTCTAATTAGCCCATGTTTGATTTTATAACCTAATTGTAATAAATTTTAAAGATATCATAATAAAACTAATCAAAATATCAAAATGTAAATTAGATTCTAGACTTTGGGCTTTACAAAAAGAGTATATTTTAGATTTCATGAAAGTGCACTAGGTTGGAGAACTCTAGAGTTAAGCTAATTTTTTATTAAATTTATCCAAAAATAGGGGTTAAGGTCCACATAGAGAATTTTAAGTGAAAGGGTTTCAAACATTGCATTAAATTTAACTTAGTTTTAGTTTTATAATTAAAATATATATATTTAATAGTTTCAGGTGAAAGAGTTTTCCTTGAAACACTTCATATCATGTAGGTTCCAAGTAGTTTCAAGTGAAACTATTTCACCTATAATTGTTTAGGGAAAAATAGTTTCATCCAAAACCACTTTGTTGGTGAAAGTGTGACACAGTTATAAATTTTTACCCTACTTTGTTTGGAAGATATGCTCATGTTCCTTTAAATCATTAGTGGTCATGACACTAGTCTTGATGTATTGCGTCTCTTGATTGGTATCATCAATGGAATTAACATTTGATGTGAATTACACAAATAGGGACTATTATGTTTGCATTTAATGTCAGTAAGAGAGATGGTGTGATGATGGTGGCACCATATATCAAGTCTAGCCATGACTTCTTACCCTTGTATCTACTTGGTGAAGATGAAGAGGATGGCTTGGAGATTTGTGTAAATATTTTAGAGTTTCATGGTTACTTTTACATGGAAAAGTATCATCTCTACATAAAAAGCTTATAA
>VDFB02050972.1:0-19815 GCA_007258455.2 Sequoia sempervirens
GGGTTTGTGAAGTCTTGTCCATTTTCATCCTCAACTCAATCTTCGAAGGGAAAATTTTTGGAGATTTTTTGTGCTTGAGGGGGAGAAGGGGGGGGGGAAGGGGGGTTCTAGCAAACTAGGGTTCGCTAGAACCATGCCCGGGTTCGCTCAAACCCCCTGGTTCTAGTGAACCCTTTAGAGGGTTCTAGTGAACCCTCCTAGTTCTAGTGAACCCCCTAAAGTGTTTTCCATCTGAAAAATGCATTTTTCCTTCCTGAATGGAATTGTAAACCAATTTTGTGGGTTTATCCATTTAAATGAATGGATTTTGCATCATTTTCCTTTATTTATTTATTTATACCAACCAATTGATTTATCAAGGAACAAAATTTACTGATGTGAGACACTATATCTTCACCTTCTTCCATTTTCAAACCATATAGCTTTTGTTTTATAGTTATTTTTGCACTATCATCTTTTGATCCAAACAAAGTATTCAATGTTTCCCAGATATCCTTAGAAGATTTTTTAAAATCTACATGATGAAAAAAAGGTTTAGATAAATCGAGACCAATTATAGCCAATGCTTTCTTATCTTTTACCTTCCATTTTTGAAGTTCATCTATATCTGTTGGCTTTGGCACTGTACCATCAACAATTTCCCAAAGATCTCTTTCAATTAACAATAATTGTATTTATATTTTCCAACTTTGAAAATCATTTCCATCAAAATTTTCATAAAGATTAATTTATCCATAAATGTGTCCATAAATCTTCAGAAATAAAATAACAAAAACTCGTAAAGAAATAAATTCTTCCTTTTGTGCCCTAAATGCCTCTTTTTAGCACAAAAAATTCACCTTATTCACTTTCAGCATAGCCTAGGCATTAGTTTATATCACTTCCTTTCCTTTATAGCTTCCACTGTGCACTCTGATATCCTCCTTTATTCTATTCACCTATGGCCGACCAACATGTACAAAGAATAGAGTAAAAGAATAGAGTAAAGATGACAATAATGAAAAATATTTCAATACAACTATATAGAGTTCAACACAATATAAACTGAAACAAAAGTAAGAGTAGCGGCCAAATTGAGAATGAATAAACTACCACATAAACTCATGCCCCAAATTGAGAAGTTCTCATGCCAAAGTGGAAATGAAGTTTGCAATACTTTCCATCTAGAATATGGCAACCAAATAGAATATAGATAATAATGACCACACACTGAAATATCAATCTGTTTGCTCCTCAAACACCAAAAGTGAATAGCAATACTGATACTCAATTTTTTAATTTTTTTTTCTATATTTTGAAAATGAACATGAACATAATGGAGGAAAAACAACAAAAGGAGTGACCAAGATCGAAAGAAAGAAGAAATGCAAATGAGTAATGAGTTTCATAGATTTTCACGTGGTCTACACTACTCCTTTCTTGACAAAATGCAAGAATGGTGGATGAACATCAATGGTTGTTACACGTGGTTTGCATTGCTTGGCCTTTGAATGAACCACTTTGGATGAAGACAAACGAATGGAAGGAGATCAGAAAGAGGTCCAAGAAGTAACTTGCTCTAATACCATATTGAAATGAGAGAGAAAATGGAGATTGCCCTTGAATCAAAATTCAGTCATTCACATGACCCCACAAACAATTACAAAGTATTAGCATTATAAAGCCATTATTCCCATATAAAACTATTTATGGGAATATAACTACTTGAACCAAATTTATTTATTAAATTAACAATAACATGTTAATTTATTTATTTTACTATTAACTAATTTATGTCATGTACTAAATTCTAACACTGGAGCTACTCATAACAACAGTATAACTCACAAATGACATCAAATGACACCCAAAAATTGATTACAACAATGATGCAATTATACTCCAAAACCCACATCCAAAAATCTTGCAAAACACATAATAAAATTCTCTGAAAACACATTGTGCAACCTTTGAGTGAAGTTGTCTCTGGAGACTTGCAAATCCACTATCTACAAGTCTATATATTCCTAGTTTAGTAGCCTTGAAGATCACTCCTTCAATGGTTTTTCAGCCTTGAAGAAGAGTAGCAATTTTCTATAAAAAACTTCATAGAAAATGACTGCAAATTAGATACAAAAATCATTAATATGGAAACCCAAAAAGCAACTTTGGGTGCCAAAATTCTAATGCCTCCTACAATTATGTTGCATGTGAAGACCAATAATAGCCACCACCAAAAATTAAACAAAATCATTTGCTTTCCAATTAAAATCTTTCTTTTTCTTCCACCACCATCACTTAAGCCAAAAATCCGCATTTTGCTTTTTTCTAAAAAATCCATGCCCAACTTGGATGAAATTAAATAATTTATAACTTATAATGTTTGGTCTCCAACATATTATAAATTAGATGCCTTGAAAAATCAACCTGTCCCAATTAACTTGCATATCCTCAACTTACGATTTTTGGAAATTGAGCTTGCTATAATTAGAAATTTTATAAATTTAGAAAGGGAACATGAATTTAGGATAATATAAATATTAAATATATAATTTTTCCCAATATGATCAGTGATACTTCTTGACTTACTATTTTGGGATGGTAGTGAACCGCAAATTTTTGGCACCACAAAACTCTCTAACTCTTCTAGGGTTTTGCACCTAAAAGGAGAGAGGTAGGCCAAAAATGCTAGCTAGGTTCATTCAAATTATGCAATGAATGGTGTTATTATGCCTAAATGATATGATCTAGATGAAATTAAGTAATGAAATTGATTGATTAAACATGCAAAACTAGTGAAATATGAAATGCTTGAAAACACATTATGTTATGCATAAATGAACGAGAAATGAATGCAAAAATTAACATAAATGAATCAAACTGAAAGTATGTACCTATAATCTTGATGAAGTTTGGAAATTTCATTTGAAATGCTGCTGATGTGGTTTTTAGGCCTTGTGGGACTCATTCGACATTTTGGGCGAATTAGTCCTAGTTCTGCAAAACTGAGCCAAACCCTGTTTCTAACAAAAAGGTACTCAAAAATGCAGAAAACTCAAAATTGACCACAGGTGGGACTCATTTCCACCCATGGAGAATGATTCCACTTTTGAATTTCTTGAATTTTCAAAAGTGGAATCCGAAGCTTCCGATCTACACTTTGACTTCCTACAGGTGTCTGCTTCCGAAAACTTTGATTTACAGGTCTAAAAATGAGTTTTTGTTGATATTTTGACTTGTGGAATGAGGAATAGACTTTAGCAACCTTGCAACTTGACCTCAATTATTTTTGAGCTTCCAAGAGTCCCTAAATTGCAAACACAAGAAGAGAATAAGAAATGTTGAATGTTAGGGCATGGGGTTTTCCTGGTCAAACCCTTTTAGGTAATTGAACCAAAATGATGAAAGAATGGAATGAAACATGTAATAATGGAGTTGATTACCTTGCCATGATGTTTTATCTTGAATTTTGCAACAAAACATGAAGAATCTCCCTTTGAAAATTGTTATCTTGAATGACTTGTAATGTTAAAACCCTAAGTTGCTTGACTTGAGATGGAAGATTGGTGGATGAATGATAAGAGATAAGAATTAGGAGATGCAAATGAGAAGAAAAACACTTATTTACTACATTTGTGTCTTAGTAACCCAATGATACGTCATCACGAGGCCAACATCAAGTGATTTTGAATAAAAACCGAAATAAAAATTTGAAATATATTTGAATTTGGAGCCAAGGGGGACTCATTCACCACCCATGGCGAATAGGTTCCACCTGGACCTGAAAGTGGGTGTCGGAAATTAAGTCACATTTAATGTTTTTAGGGTTTCATTAAAAAATACACTTAATTAAAGCTTATAAGGGTATAAAGGGTCAAATAAAGCATAAGAAAGGTGTAAATAGTGAAATTATGCCTAGAAAAGCATGAAATCTTGTTACAAGACTTTACAACACTTCAAAATAGGACTTGTTTAGTGATGAAAATGATTTTTAGGTAAATTGTAATGAATAGAGTCTAGAAGAGTGTAGAAATGTTTTACAACACTTCACAACACCTTCACAAGACATTAATAAATGCATTTTATTTAGTTTGCAAGGGTCCAAGACTTAGTGTGGATGCATAAAATGCCTTACAACACTTGAATCAAGGCCTCATTAAGTCAATTTATCATGACTTATCCCCATGTTAAGAAAAGGGTACTTTTTCTCATATGCACAGGTAGAAACTTACTATTTTTAGCAAGTTCTATTTTTGGAAAAAGGGACATGAAAAGTCCTCCCTTCTCAAAATTTCTTGTCCCCAAGCAATTATAAACATATATCTCTGTGGTCATGAAGCAAAAAAAAAATTTCATCAAAAAATGAGTACCAAACCTTGATCCTGTTTTGGTGTTGCGTACCATCTTTTTCCAAGGGACATTGTGAAAATTTGTAAACTCAAAATTTTACATGACATTGTCATGAAATAAACAAGAATACACCTGCAAAGCTTTTACAAATTCGTTCCAATTCCAAATTTTAACCACATCTTCCCAAAGAAATTCTGTAAGCTTACCCAATGCAATTGCATCCATCTTCCTTCCTTTCACAACTTGCTTTACTAGGTGTGTATTCTCTAGCATGAAAGAAGTATAACCTAAAACCCTTGCAACCCTTTCCAATGATATGTATCTAATTTTTTCTACCTTTAGGACTATTATAAGATTCAATATAAACTCCCATACAACAAATATGAAGTTTGAAAATAGTCACTTCTTTAACCTCCACAATGCTAAATTATACATTGGATAAATGTACAACAATAGGCCCATACTTAACCTCAACTTGTGAGATGTTACTTAAAAATTCATGGAATGATATATAACAACAAAAAATAAATATAAGAGTGGAAAATAGCACCATAAAACAACAACATATAATCCTCTCAACTTCGAATATTGACCTTGTAAATTGTCTTAGATCTCTAACTAGTGATGCACTACCATCTGGAAAATTGTTCCAAAGACTCTTGAAGCTCATGATAGTATTAAAATTATGATTTTTGTAACATTATTTATTATGATAATATTGATGACATCCTCTACAATATCTAACACATTTTATGAAATCAAATCTTTCATTCATCTCTATACTACTAAATTTCATAATGCAGAAATACACATCACTTAGCTCATCCTTCACTTCAACTTGAAAAAAAATAACTTCAGTTACATGGAATTATTTTAAGTAGTAGGGGAATAATGGTTAAATGGAAAAAAAAATCTACAACAATACCAAATCCCACATACTAAATCTACAAGTATGATCTCTTGAAATGAAAGGATTACCTCTTCAATCTTTTTCAAAACTTCTTGTGTAGCATTCCAATGCTTTCTTGTAGCACACATGATTTTTCTAAAGGATATTAAATCAGTCCTCCATGTATATTTTTTTCCACAAATTCATTTTTTTCGGAATGCATTCTCAATTTTAGGGGAATCCTTTCTCCAAAAGATACATTTGAAGCCAACTAGGATCATGTGAAATTGCTTACCTGAGTTTTGAATGGTTCCATTAATATAGGAACATGAGAAGTGACATTATTTGGATCCTTGAATTTGAATGATAGGCTACAACCAATAAAACCTTATAATTTTTCACTTCATTTTCCTTACACCTTTGTTTATTCAATATGAATTGCCTTGTATAAGTTGCTAATATTGCAAGCTGAGATTCATTATTAGCAACTATTGTAGACCCCTTTTTAGGAGCATTATTTTTAATATAATCATATTGGAGCTCTCCCTCATGATCGCATAGGTTAGAAAGTGTTAAGGAAACATATGTAATGTAACCCATAACAAAATCTAAAGCATACTGTAATATTCTATCATCGATAGAAAATCCATTTCTTACAACAATGAAATTTTTATTCTGATTTGGATGAAGTCATACCTTTGCATTAATGAATCCAAATCACTTCCACATGCTATATCATATCCTTCCATGAATTGATGTGAGAAATATGAAATTAAAATAAGATATGAGCTGGCTACCTTCATTGGATCATCAATTACTTCTTGAATTTCATTCTCCTTTATGACTGAAGTACCATTGATATGATCTAAGTATGATAACTTTGTAACTTTCTTCATGCTAGAAACAATGAAGGAATCCTTTGAAATATTATCCTTCTTGTAAACTCCCCCATATATCCAATGGAAGAAAACTTGAATGAGGCTTGACTCTAAAAGTACCATGCAATCATGTTGATTTGAAGGTTTCCATATATCAAAATTAAGCCTAGGTTTCTTATAGGAAGAAATAATGATTTGCATGCTATCCTTCACTGTAAAACTTGCTGCCCAAGAATCTTGTCCCATGAAAGAAGACCTCTTAGCCATGACCATCTTCAAAACTTCCATGGAATCAACTTTAAGCATAACATCTTTCACTTCAAGTGTAAAATTAATCTCCTTGATTTCATAAATCTGCTATAACTCACCAAAGGAATACAACCATCCTACATCCATATTCATATCACTTTTTTCAACATAGAAATAATCACATACCTCATTCTTTGAAATTTTCGTCTTCCTTAGTAGTTTTCCTAAATAGAAGGTGCATTCACCCCCATGCCTCCACTTTTTTTCTCTACAAGTCAAAGATTTTGAACTAGAAACATATTTGCAACCTTGAAATTGAACTTGTCAAGAATTTCATCCTTCATGTTCTTCCGAATATCTTCTTTTTGTGAGTCTTTCATTAAAAAACTAGGATCCCATATGTGAAAATAATCTTCAGGTTGAAACAAAAATTCTACATTCCCTTTTCTACAAATTGTATCCATTACTCTATCACCACTTATAACATGCTTTTCATGATGACAAGAATTTTGTAGTGACATAGTAAGAAACGAATCTAAAATATTTTCATACCTTGGGCTATAAATAAAAGGCTCAAGTCCATATTTTCCAAATGATATTTCATTGAGATATCCTCAATAACACCATTATGTGACTCAAAACTCTTGAATTAGAGCTACCCTAAATATTCTTCTCAAAAGCAAACCCATCCACACAACTATTTTGTAGGTCAAACAATAGCTTACCAAATGGAAGTTCAGAAGACAATGTATGTATTGATGCATCTTCGTTTATCTTGTGCTCTCCACATATAACAAGTGACACCTTTCCCTCTTTGTATTCATTAACCTTTTATTTGCATGTGCAATCTTTAAAAATCAAAATATCTTTAACAAATAAAGGTTCCCTTTCTTCACCTTGCATAGCAAATTTATTCCAATTTTGTACAATGATATCCTTTTTCTCATCATCTTCAATTGGGTGGATGCAATCTTTCTGTTCTTCTTGATTTTTGGTGCTTGTAACATTTTTCATATTAACTCCTTCCTTTTCATTATGATCCTTAGCATCTACAAAATATTCTTCCTTAGCAATCTTTAGTTGCTCTAATTCTGGCTTATTGATCTCCTCCTTCTTTCTCCTTCTATAATATTTGTCTTATGGTTCTATAGCTTGGAAAGCTTCTAGTTTTTCCTGGTATTCATAAAAAATATTGATAATTTCTTCTTCCAATGGTATGAATTTTCCTATCTCACTTAAATATTCCTGGAATATTAGAAGATTATTAAAATTTTTACATTCTTCATACCATTTAGAAATTTTGGAGGTTGCAATTTCATTGTCCCTTTCTCTCATTCCCTTAAATAGAGATTCAAATAAACCTATGACTCACCTAAACAACTTAAATCACCCTACAGGTGGCAAGATCATGCTTTGATACCATTTTAATATCCCCAATAAATTATTAAATCTGATGTTTGTAATGCTTTATCAATTTTTGAGATTTTATGTGTAAACAGGTAAAAATTGTGAAATCGGGTGCATTAAAAATTGCACCAATGAAGCCAACCACACTCAAAATTTTATTGAAGCAATAAATATGAGAGTTATACAAAAAAAAATCATAGAATGACAACCTCTAAAAAGGCACTTTGAACAGTCTATAGATCTTCCCATACATTTGCACAAATCCATCAAGTTTTACACACAAAAACAACACCAAAACCCCAACAAAATCATAAAAAGCTCTGCAAAAATAATTACATTAATGGAGCTGGAATATACACATTCTAGATCTTTTCATAACAGCAATATAACTCAAAAATGACAGCAAACAACACCCAAAACTGATTACAACAACAATGCAAATATACTCCAAAACCCACATCCAAAAATCTTGCAAAACACATAATAAAATTCTCTGAAAGCACACTGTGCAACCTCTGAGTGAAGTTTCCTATGAATATCTACAAATACACTATGTAGAAGTCTATATTTTCCTAGTTTAGCAGCCTGGAGTATCACTCATTCAATGGTTTTCCAGCCTTGAAGAAGAGCAACAACTTCCTGCAAAAAAATTCATAGAAAATGACTAAAAATTAGATGCAAAAAGCATTAATATGGAAACCCAAAAAGAAACCAACTTTGGAGACCAAAATTATCAATGCCTCTTGCAATTATACTGCATGTGAAGCCCAATAATGGCCACCACCAAAAACTAAACAAAATCATTTTCTTTCCAATTAAAATATCTTTCTTTTTTTTCCACCACCATCACTTAAGCCAAAAATCTGCCTTTTTCTTTTTTTCCAAAAAATCCACAGCCAACTTGAATGAAATTAAATAATTTATAGCTTATAATGTTTGGTCTCCAACATATTATAAATTATATTCCTTGAAAAATCAGCCTTTCCCGATTAACTTGCATATCCTCAACTTACTATTTTTGGAAACCGGGCTTGCTAGAATTAGAAAGTTTCTAATTTTAGAAAGGGGACATGAAATTTGGATAATATAAATATTAAATATATACGTTTTCCCAATATCGTTGGTGATCCTTCTTGGCTTACTATTTTTGGATGGTAGAAACTTACTATTTTTAGCAAGTTCTATTTTTGGAAAAAGGGACATGACAGAGTACCATCACTCCCTACGTGATACTCTAGATTATTCACTCTTTAATACAATTCTAGCTTTATTTATTGAAAAAAAATGCTCTTTTTCTTGTATTTTTTTGATGGTTTCATGTAGGTTAAACCTTGTGTTATTATTGCCATGTTGGAACTACAAATTAAGGTATCTATAACCTAATTCTCTTTCTCCTTAACATAGGAATTTCTAATCTCATAGTTGGAAAAATGTGTCTCAACCTTGCAATTACATAAGGTATTGTTGATATGTAAGTGACGAGGGGGCACCAGGGGTGGGTGGGTACACCCTCGCAATTGGTCTGGGGACTGTGTGCCCTGACAGGGGCAATGCCCCTAAAAGCTAAATTTTATGTATGTTTTATTATTGTAAATTTAGACCGTTCATCATTAGGTTTCAGATTTGATGATCAATATTGTATTGGCTTGAATTTACCTAGAAGGCAACCCTATTTTATGAGGGCATTGTATTACGACTATGTATTATGGTAGTGTTGCCTCTGAATCTGTGGTTGGTGATAATCTTGTGAGAAGAATATTGTTCTACAAATATATTGTAATCTTTGTGATTTCTGAATATTATATTGGGCAGCTTTTGGAGTGTGGGGTTCTTCTCCCGAAAGGGATTTCCCCATGTAAATCAATGTGTTGTGGTATGCATGATATTTAAGTTTAAGTTTCTATAACTATTGTAAAGATATCTAAAGTTTTACTTTATCCTCCCCTCAAGATTAGTGTAGGAAGTTGTTCCGCTACCTTAGCTTCCTTACAAGTGGTATCGGAGCTTGATCACCTTTGGTTTCAATTGTAGGTTGTTAGGTTTTTGAACTAATCCAGATTTGAGTGGGAGCTTATGTAGAAGATACTTTGTGATCTTGTTGCAAGAATTTTCAAATGGAAAGTTCATCAAGGGAATAGAGGTGGATAAATTTTTTGAAAATAATTTTGAAATGTGGAAGCTAAAGATGGAAGATCTATTGATAGATAGAGATTTGTGGGATGTTGTTGATGAGAATATTTCAAGGCTTGCAGATGCTACTTTGGCTGCTCAATATGATGTTATGGACCATAAATCCAAGGGTCTAATCATATTGTGCTTGGAAGACTCTATTTTAATCAATGTCCATGAAGAGACCTCTGCACAAAAACTATGGAAGAAACTTGGTGAGATGTAGTAAGCCAAATTTTTAGTGAACATGATTTTCTTGAGGAAGAAATTGTATTCCTTGAGAATGGAAGAGGGTGGATGAATTATAGATCACCTGAAAGGATTCAATATGTTGGTGGCTTAATTGGTTTTGGTTGGTATCAAAATGGATGAGGAGAAATATTAGATCTTGCTTTGTTCTTTGCTTGATTTGTGGGATTCTCTTGTTATGGCTATTGGGAGTACTTTTGTTATATTGAAGACTGAAGATGTGGTGGGTTATTTTATTTTTGAAGATACGAGGAGGAAGGTATCCATCAGTTCCAAGGAAGCCCTAAATATTCATGGAAGACCTAAGGAAAAAGGAAAGAAGAAGTAGAAGTGTGATAAACCCAAGTATAAGGGGAGATCAAAATCTCTTGGAAACTCCAAAGTTATTTGTTGGAATTGTGGTAAGCCTGGACATGTTCGTAAGGATTGCAAAGAAGGAAATTAGAAGAAAAATAAGAAATTTGATTCTGATTCTGGGTCTGAGAAGGAAGATGGTGATGCATTCATTACAACTTTGACAACTCATGCAGATAATGATGCATGGTTAATTGACTTAGTTGCATCTTTCCATATGACCTTTAATAAAGATTGGTTTTTTGAATATGAAAAATTTGATGGAGGTAATGTGTACTTGGGTGATGATTCTTATTTAAATATTGTTGGCCATGGTAAAGTTAGAATCAGGTTTCCTGATGGTAGAATAAAAAGGATTAATGGTGTGTTGCATATCCTTGGGTTAGCACAAAATTTGTTATCTGTGAGAAAACTAATAGATGAAGGTGTGCAGGTAGTATTTTCTAATGCAAGATGCAAGATGGTTAGAGGTGATATGGCGATTGCTAGAGGTGTCAGATATGGCACATTGTATAAGCTTGATGCATGCACTATTGAGTGAAATAGTAATTCTATGAAAAGAAAGTCTATGAAAGAGGTGAGGATTTCATCTTTAGTAGATGGTCATGGATTCTAGGAACCCAAGGGTGCTCTTTCTTCTAAGTAAAAGTTACCTACAAAGAAAACTATGTTATCACATCATAGACTTGGACACATTAGGGAAAAGGGTCTAAGGACCTTGAAAAATAAAAACCCTGTTGAAGGGTTTTCTGGTTGTAATCTTGAATTTGATTTATGTGAGCATGTTGCATTTATGGAAAATAAAACCGCACTCAATTTTACTCATGTTCACATAAATCTTGTGGTGTGTTGGATCTTATTCATTCTAATGAGTTTGGTCCTATAGATGTTCTTTGAATTGGAAAATTCACATATTATGTTTAAATTATTGATGATTATAGTAGGACATGGGTATATTTTCTAAGGAGTAAATGTGAAGTTTTTAGTTGATTTAAAGAAATTAAAGTAATGGTTGAGTTGTAGATTGGAAAGTAAATAAAATGTTTGTGGATTGATAATGGCATTTAATTTTTCTCTAATAATTTTGATAGATTATGTAAATATTTTGGTATTTATAGAAAAAAGACAACTATGTATTCTTCACAACAGAATGGAGTTGCAGAAAGAATGAACAAGACACTAATGGAGAAGGCTAGGAGTATGTTGAGTGGTGCTGGTTTAGAAAAAATCTTTTGGGATTGATGCAGAGCCAAGGTGGAGAAGACTCAATTTTGATCAGATCTCAAATAAACATCAATTCTTGAAATCACAAACAACCACATTGGACCAATTAGCACTATCAAGGCTTTGGACTCCAAAAATCATCAAATAGTCTTATATTTTAGAGAAGGCTACTAAAGGACCATCACAACATCATTGTAGCATCCACTCAGACTCTCAATACAATTCCCAAACCAAACATATAAGGTTTCTTCGCAACATCTTGGAGAACCATCAAACTGCCCTACAAAAAGGCTACAAGATTAGCCTTGTTTTACAAACAAAGTGCCTCTCAAACACCTACCCTCTACAAAAAATCTTCAAAAAGTAAATAAAAATGTGTCAAAACCCCAAATTCTTCAATTTTTTTGCTACCCTAAGGCTTTTACAATGCCAAACTTAAAAACCATGCTTTTACAAGACAAAACCAAGGGTTTTGATAGAAATCAACATTACCAGGATTCTCCAATCATGCCAATGCCTCAAACACTCATAATAGGGTCTGTACAGATGTTCTACACCATTATTGACTCAAATCTATTTATGGCACACCAAAACTCTACTTGAAACCTTCATTTTCACAAGAAAATAGACACTTCCAGCCTAGGGCTTCACTTCATTGCACAAAGATTGCACTTATTTCTCTAATAAAGCATGTGAATCCCTATTATAACATGGAAATATTCCTTCTCACCAAGAAATGACATAAATAGTAGGCGGAAGGCATTAGATCATAATTAGGAACTCAAACAAAGCCCTTGTTGCCCTGTCACAGGTAGTCCAAGAAAAATGGGAAATACTTTTCACCCAAAATAGATTAAGACCTCCAAAATAATAAAAAAGAAAGGTATTTGAAGTATCTACCCAATGAAAAATATATTAGATCATCCCACTCCTATACAAGTCCGTACAAAGAAGATGAAGTTTAGAAAAATAGAAAATTATCAAGAAAATAGTAGAGCAAACGTTGTTTTCTTTATTGAATCTTCAATACAATTATTATCCACCCTTATTTGAGTCTTCTTGATGCCTTATATAGATTTTACAAACCTTTTATAACTTTCCAACTATCTTACAACAAAATTTCAAACCATTAGGACCGTTGGAGGCCTAATCACACCCTTTTACACATTTTATTGCATTTACAAGTATACTGAAATTTTTATGAAATGTTTGCAACCTATGACTCTTAAAACCATACTAAAGGCTTGAAAATATCCTTATTACCTCCACAAGACTCAAATCTTATGTAATGCACGAAAATTGATGTTAACTTGGCTACAATAAAATACCAAACTTAATACATTCCAAGGATAACAAAAGTAAAAGTTGAAGATGCACAAGTCATTATCTATCCATAATTGCTCAAAAGTAAAATTTATAACATAATTCCATTCCATGTATGTAGAACAAATAAATTTAATTAACAATAGGATCATTGCAATGATAAATATATGTTTGCCAAATGCATATCAATGAGATTCCATAAGTTTGCTCAAGTTCCAATTACATCAAATCCTTCTTTTCAACACATCTATTTCAATGTTACAATACAGATTTACAAACAAAATTACATTGCAAGTGGGCTTTTCAAGCCATTCCAAGTAGTACATGATTACATTTATAACAAATAAATCTCTGAAATGCAACCGACGTGACACCGCTGGTCTTCTTGCAAGTTGGGCTAAGAGTGTGATTAAGGCACCTTTTCCGCCCAACCACGAAGTGCAATACTTCCCTGGTTTTCTTCCTAACTTGAAGAAATCCCCAACCCTGCACGAGGAGCCTAGCAACCTGAAACAACAATGCAGGAGGGAACTCTTGATGCATGCCTAATGCCTATGGCATTCCTAACATGAGAATTACATAATTCTTGCAAAAGGAGGTGGCAGAGACCTATATTCATTTAGTTCTAGGCTTTTCATTCCATATATTTCAATGGTGCGAGAGCTTGGCCAAGCATAAATAAAATCAAAGATAGTTTTAGAAAAGGTAAAACTATCATCTCTGTGGTTCCACCTTCAACATCCTGTCCCGAAAGTTTCTTAAATACAATAAATAATGCAATTTCATCCAAGTTCACTTTCAAGTTTTACACATTTCGAGTTTTCAAACAAGTTTCAATGAGGTTTCACCATTTCCAATATTTTCACAAAGAATTGCCACAATAGCTATATGCATGCAATCAAAAGATGGAGTTTTCTTGTTCAATTTCAAGTGGTTTCAACGTAAAAAGAAAACAGTTCCAATTTTATTTCTAACTTTAATTTTGATCACATCAAATAGTTATGCTAGTTTTCAGCCAAAGAAAAATTACTCTTTTCATAAAGCTCTCTGATTTTGATGGTGTTATAAATATTCTACATTTTCCAAAGAGTTTCCAAATTTCAGCTGTAACCATAGTCTTGTGTGTGTTCACTAAGTTCAATTATGATGTATGAAGTTCACACAAAGCTTCGATATTCAGAAAGAAAAAGATAGTTTGAGTAAAATAATAAATAAGAATAAACCATACATCTACTGTGTTGTATGTATCTATTTGTGAATATATTATTTACATTTACATAATTAGACATAAAAATCCTATGATGAATGACTCATAAAATAATTTGGGGCTCAATGCTTTGTTCCCTGTGTATTACAACTATCAAAAGATCTAGTTTTTTGCAAGTATACAATGAATTCTAAATTGTTATATGAATTCATATCTATTTATATATATATATACCTGTGTGTGTATATATATATATCTATTAAAATGCTTATATATATGTAATTTTAATTTTATTCATTTAAATTTCTGTGTATTTTTTACCAGCAGAAAGGTGCATTTTCTATGGAAACATTAACAGGGTTTACAAATGCTCAAAATTATTCGTAAATTTGAATACTTATATGTATCTGTACAGAGAATATATATATATATATATATATGTGTGTTTTGAAATATTTTAAAAAGAAAAAAAAGATCCACCATGTCGCCACGAGGAAGAGCAGAAAATTACATAATCATTTTCTGAGGAGCCGGACATAAAATCCTAATATATGGATATTTCGAGAGAAAATAATTTGGGGCTCGATGCTGTTCCTATGTATTACAAGCTTGTCAAAGAGATCTAGTTTTTACTTGGTGTCTGATGAATTCTAGAATTGTTATATGAATTCATATATATATATATATATATACGTGTGTGTATATATATATATATTAAAACGCTTATATATATGTAATTTTACTTTTATTCATCTAAATTTCTGTGTATTTTTCACTGGCAGAAAGGTGCATTTTCTATGGAAAAATTAACAGGGTTTACAAATGCTCAAAATTATTCATAAATTTGAATACTTATATGTATCTGTAGAAAGAAAAAAAATAAAAAAATATATATATATATATATATTTGTGTTTTGAAATCTTTTAAAAAAAGAAGAAAAAAGATCACCATGTCACGCACAGGAAGAACATAAAATTACATTCGCAAATTTTTAACTAGGTCCAAAAGATATTGGGAATTTTTGCGGTGGCAGGGTTGAGGCCAACGCCTCCCCCATAGGGAAGGCCGACGCCTCCCCCATAGAGGAACGCACTGGCTATGAGGAGGTAGCACCTCCTCCACAGGTCGTGGCCTATGGAGGGTGCTGCCCTCTCACAGCGCCACCCTTTCCCCATGGGCGGGGCTGGGGTATAATTCCCAAACATAAAATAAAATCTGAAACTAAATAAAACAAAAGGAATACAAACGATTCCTGGGTTCATTTGATTCAATCTCTATGAATTTTGAAAACGTAAATAGGGCTTTGTCAATGTATATAAATATACATATATTTATATATATACACAACCTTATGTGTGTACTTTTATATATATATATATATATAATCATTTACAGAACCACAGTTCATAACTGGAAAACAAACTGAAGAACCATAGTATACAAAGAAGGAAAAGATTAACCCCAATTCTGAAAATAGTGTAATTGTGCAAATGATTTCAATGCATTCCCAAGAATGAGATATATTTTTCCTAGATTTCCACAGCTTTTGCATTCAATTCTAACACTTTACATACAATTTATTTAGCAGTGTTTGCATATTTCAACAAGAAATGTAATAAGGAATGAGAAATACCTGTGATTTACGCTTCCAGCTGGAATTGGGGATACTCTTCCGCCAACTTCTTCTCTTGTCTCTTTTCAATCTGGTCTCTCTGAGCTATCCTCTACCTCTTCCTTCTCCAAAATTGCTTTTCTAGCTCTGTATCTTCCCACTATTTACCCAAGTTCAATTTTATTTCAACAAACTATTCTAAAAGATTCAGCATTTGCTTGGCTGCCATCCAAAAGCAAAAAGTTGCAGAGCTTGTTTTCTAGAATATTTTCAAGAACCATTACCTTCTCGGAAACTCACTTCCCCATTTAAAATTGCTTTCCATTTTCTATTCTCTACCCTAATCTTGAAAATGTATTTTAAAATTAATAATAATTTCCAATTTATTTGCATGTAAATCCCATTTCGAAAACATTTACTCAACAATATAAATAAATATCTTAAAATTAATATTTAACTATTAAACTCCAAGTTTAACACCAAACCAAAAGAAGGGTAGCATGCTTAATTATTTAAATCAAGAATCCATATTTAACTTATAAATAATGCTTAATCCTTTATTTTACCATGCTTTATTCTATTTAATTTACCACTTATTATTTAATTTGCAATCAATTCAAAACAAACACACAAATTAGACATTCCTAAATGCAGTCTATATGAATCTAAGTGTGTGTGTAATCAAGAGTTATTCCTGCTTTGTCCTGTCAAGATGCTAATCACCTCTCCTTAATCACACCCTTGGTCTTCAACTTCCTGCAACTCAAGTGCACTCAGGCACACAACAATAATTGAATTAATATCATATAAAAATTATAAATAAAAACATTGCATTATATTAATTAAAATGCTTCTACTCTATTTTGCTTCATTTCCAAAATAAAACTTATTCAATACTTTTCAACTTTTCATAATTTAAATTAAACACTTTCATTTATCACACACCCAAAAAATCATCATCATATTAATCATTAATCTACCAGGCACAATAAAGCATGTAATAAATCCATACAAAGCCAAAAATAATCTGCATCAGAATTGAGATGTGACATATTATTATTATGTGGATAAATTATGGAGCCCACATTATCATGGTGTCTGTGAATAACAATATGTAAATGGATGTGTATGTCAAATATAAATTTTATTAGATTAAATAACATAGTTGTATTGATCATTTCCCCTTATAATGATGCAAGTATATGTGACTCCATTGTCAATAATTCAAATTACATAATTGAATTTTCTTCATACCAAAACACATGCAATGATTGATCATGAACTCCTACTCTTATTAAAACCTTATGAGTAGTGCAATGCTTAAATATAAATAATTGTTTGGATAGTGGATAATGTGACTTCCTTTCTTTATGGTGAGTTACATGGAATAATGCATTGAGCTATGTTATTTGATTATGTAGTTCTCTTCTAGTGAGATTCATGAGGTCACTACAATATAGAACAAGATGTTATAATATCCCCTTGTTTATAATTCACACTATATATTACATGGTCAATCACCATATAATTTCTTCTTGATCTAAGTGAAAGTGATAGATACATGTAGGGTGTTATCATATAGTAATTTGAATGTTGTGAGATTTACATGTGTTGTAAGACCTATAAGGTCACATATATTACCTTTATGAATTTTTTATGTCTATTACTAAGCTATATGATACTAGTCAAAATATGTCCTTGCAAACGAAGAGAATTTCTTGTTAATAAGTAATCAACCTAGCCTTGGTGTCAATGAGATGAACCTATAAGATATTTTGGGATGCTCGTGTTGAATTATGAATAATAAAGGTGGTGAGATGTAATATGATATTTTGGTGTCCTTAAATTGAAGTGTTACAATTTTGGCTTGCTAAATTGGAAATTGGGTTGGATTTCCATGCTTATCATTAAGCATTATTAACTATCGGGAATCATTTAAAGGAACCCTATTGTGGTATGATATAGTAATCATTAAAAATATATGAGCTATGGTTTTTATTTAGAATGGGTCTTGGTAAATGGTTGGTTTTTACCTTATTTGGGTTTAGTATTTTTCATGGTTTTATTCTATAGTATTCCTTTAATTTCTATCCCATGAGTAATATTACTTGGGGTGGTTAAGAAACCTTGAGTATGGGAAATTATAAGAGAATATTGTGATAATAATTACATGGGACATATATCTCATTTGGAAGTATGTAGGTAGTTGGTGTGCTAAGGATGCCCCTATGACCCAAGTCTACAAGGGAGGTTCTAAGGAATAGATCAAGGGGTTAGGGTTGTTCCTAAACTTGATTTACTCTCCCTCTTTAGTATGTTTCATTATGAAGCTAAAATTTGCATCAAATAACACTTGGATCTTACCTTCCAATTAATATGTCCCCAATATATAGGTGAAACAAATAAAAATAAGGTGAACAACAAATGAGATCAACAAATGGGTACACCTAATTTTGAGTAGATGTTTTCTCATTCAATTTATGAGGGTTATAATGCATAATTAATAATAAAAAATAAAACCTTAAAAATATAGCGATCAAAAGGAAATTTTTAAGAGAGTCAACTTTTGTGTACCTTTTGCAAAAAATGTTTTTTCAAGTCTCACTAAGGAGTCATTCGCCCAGTGGTGAATGGGTACCTACTAGGGTTCTGGAAAATCAATTTCTAGGTTTCGTTCTTCAATTTATACATTCCCAAATCCTAGATGTCCAGCTCCCAAAATTTGGAAATGAATTACTTAGAAGACTTTCCATGATCTTGCAAGAAAGATGACAACTTTGACAATTTTTCTCTCCACTTGATCTTCAACCTAAAACCTACAACCACACATCAAAGGGGAGAAAAATGTTGATTTTTAGGGAATAGGGGTTGTCCTTGGTCAAACCCTATTTTGGTAATTAAACCTTGAAATGAAACAATGCATAAAAGGAATGATGAATGAACAATGTAATGCCACAACTCACCAACCCTTAATTGAACCTTGGATTGCAAATTTGAAACTTAGCATGAAATGGCCTCAATGAGTGTAGATATTGATCATGAACTTGACATAAGATAATGGCTTTGAATACTTGAACTTGATCACCAATGCTACATCATCACATTAGCTCAAAAAAATGCATGAATTTGACAAGATGAATATATCCTTGATTGCTGCAATAAACTTTAATATTCTGCCCTTGAATACCTTATAAATGCTCTTCAATGCTCCCAATAATGCTCTTGTGAAATCCTTACCTTGCTTGAAATCTTCTAGGTGAAATTATGTGAAATAACCTTGTATTTATACTTATCTTAAGATTAAATCTTTAAATTCAAATAACACAAGTCAACATAGGTCTAAGATTTGAAATCATTAAAATACCGTCAAAATCATTTTCCAAGGGGGAGTCCTAGGGTTAAGTGAGAACCCATTTTCCATAGGGTGAATGGGTCCTACCATACTTAACTAGGACACACTTCAGGGATTGTGAAATGATATGTAAAAAGGGGCTCCTAGCAAGGACCCATTCACTAGGTGGAAAATGGGTCCTAGGTGACTAACCTAGGACACAAACCTTGCAAAATGAAGTGTTGTGTAATATTATTTATGAATGTCATGCTTTATCCCTCAGAATTTGTAATTAATTAGGCTTGGATTTGAATTTAAGGGGCCAATTAATGTCAATTAACCTCAATTAATTAATAAAGCCTTAGATTAATGTGAAAGTATAAAGATACACTTTACAACACCCTAAATAATGCACAATTAAGTCCATTTTATTATTAATTATTCATTCCCAAATTAAGTGTGAAAAAAGACTACTTTTTTTCTACACTACATTTTGTCCCCACTTTAGTGAGAGTATGACCCCATGTCAAACTCACACTAAAGTAGAAATTAAAGGCACTAATGCATGCAAAAATGACAAAGATACACAATCA
>VDFB02050974.1:0-20571 GCA_007258455.2 Sequoia sempervirens
AGCATAGCGCGCTGGCATCTCATACAAACCAGAAAATGATTTTATCGAAGAAAATGGCTAAATCACTACTACTCTGATTGCTGAGAAATCTTAGAATGTAGGAAAGTAATAGAATTTAAATAGGGTGAAGTAGAACTGATAAAGATAAGAAGAAAGGAAAGAAGATGCTTACAACAATCCAAGTAATGAAGCCCCTAGCTAGTAGATATCTTCAATACCTGCATGCATAATATGTAGAGAAAGTGTTGGGACTGTATAGGGGTTTTCCTTAGTCAAATCCCCATTTTCGTGTTCCCACCTCCACAGACAGCCAAAAAGATAGAGAGAATGTAACCAAATGGAAAAAGCATGTGGTGAAAGCAAAACCTGCTCAGGAGTAGAACCCACACTGCCAAGTATGAGTGATAAAAGAAAACCCCCCTCAAGGAGGAGAACCTGTCTCACAAAAGAGGTGATAAAAGCAATCCCTGCTCAAGGAGGAGAACTCGTATCACAATTATCAGATGCAATAGATAGAGGATGTGAAGAATCCCAAGATGCTCAGAAGCATAAGACAAGGGAGATGGACATGAGAGCTAGGAGGGAAACAAAGAGTGTGGCTACGAAATCTTGAGAGTGTTGCAAATGGAGGTGCCAAGAGAGATTGAAGCTGCTATGACAAACAAGGGAGTTGTGAAAGCAAGAGCAAGAGGGGAGAAGAAGAAGCTAGAGGCTGGAATGAAGCTAGAGAAGTGCTATAGATAGGTTAGAATAACTTAGAAGAATGGAGCTAGAAGAAGTTCCAAAGATAAATGAGTTGAAAGAATAGCATTTAATGAGGGAAAATAAGCTTCTCCAGCCGTTACAAGGTGTCCCAGGCCATTACCACTGAAAAAAGGTGGGGGAAAGTGGGAAGCATGCTCAGAGATAGTTGTTTGAGCATTGAAACATCGTAAGATGCTAGCATGGTGTGCAGATGTCTACGTGGAGCGCTAGTGTCCAAACATGTCATGCTACAAAACAATGAAAATAGAAGAAGCACAAAGTTGGTGCAAAGCTGACACACAAGGGTGCAGCTGAAAAGGGATCTTTTGAGCATCCTGGGAGGGGAAAAAGGTTGATGTAGGGGCTAAAATGAGCCTACAAAAATTATAAGGGAGTGTACACTAAAGTTGATACAAGAATGTATGTGAAATTTTGAGGGGTTCAATTTTATGACTATACAACAACTTTATTTAATCTTCCCACAAAGTCTACATAAAGGTAAGAAATGTACACATCATGTTCATATTCAAAAACAATTTGGATATACATTATGTAGTTTTCAATGACATGCCTCAAATATTACCACAAGATAGAGGGTTTTAAAATGCTATAGAGTTAGAAGAAGTGGATAAAAATGTTATCAATACATCACACTATCATCCAAGAGGGTATAAGGAGGAGTTAGAGAAGTCTACCAAATAACCTCTTGGCATGGGATTCACATGACCTAGCTCTACTCAATTTGCATCTTCAGTAGTGCTTGTGAAGAAGGATGGCACTATTAGAATGTGTATTTATTACAAGGCCTTGAGCAAGAAGAACATCAAGAATAGATATGCTATTCCAAGGATATATAAGCTCATAAATGAATTACATGGATTAATGTACTCCAATTTTTATATTTGATCGAGATACCATCAAATCTGTACGAGGGACAAATATATTGAGAAGAGAGCCTTCTAGTGTCATAATCACCATTTTGAGTTTTTGGTCATACCTTTTCAACTTACTAATTCTCTAGCCACTTTCTAGTCAGCATGAATCAACTATTTAGTAAGAAAAATAGAAAATTTGTATCAGTGTTCATCTAATGATATCTTGATATATAGTAATACTTGAGAAGAGAATTTGGAACATCTAGATGAATTCTTGAGTATTTTGGAGAAGGAAATTTTCCTTGATAAATTTTCTAAATGTCAGTTTGGTTTGGAATATATTTTATATTTAGGATATGTCATTAGTGCCAAGGGTGTTTAGGTGAATCAACAAAAGATCCAAGTGATTCTATATTGGCCACTTCTCACTAATTTGACACAATTGAAAGTATTTTTTAGACTATTTTGCTACTATAGGATGTTCATGAAAGGATTCTCACAATTGGACATTCCTTTTATTAATCTGACAAATAAGGTATATTTTGAATGTTTTGAAGATGCTCGAAAAAAATATTGGCAAGTTGCAAGAGGTAATGAGATCGTACCCTATACTTGTTATTCCTTATACTACTTTGATTTCCCCTCAAGATTGGTCTGAAGTGCAGACATTATTTGCATTGTTGTAGTTGCTAACTGAGAATTTGACTGACCTCAATTCTCATTTTCTTGAAAAAATTTCTTTAATGTAGATTGGTAATCAAATAAGAACTTCACATAATTGATAACATAACTTGTCGAAGGTTGGACTGTTCCATCCAATATAGAAGTTTTTATGGCATCCTTCTCAACTGCTTCTTCAAAATCACCAAAAGTATCTTGGGTAGTTTGTGCCAATATTTTTGTCAAGCTTAAGGCTCCCTCTCACATTGTTTCATACATGTCAAGCAGTACAAATAACTTTTTTGGTGACCTCATACTTTTCACAATTGCTTCTCCAAAACTCAACAACATTATTACACTATTTGTCGTTACTTCAACAAAGCACTGATCTTTCAAGGGATCTAAATATTAAAATATTTGGTCATAAAATTTATGCCGCCCTATAAATAAAAGCTTCACATCTATGTGCATAAAGTGGATCCAATTACTAATTGACATGCCAACATAAAAATTATTCACCCGTGAGTCACTTTGCTTAGCTTTAATTATTTCTACTGCTTTAAACCAGTCCCCTATTTTTAATTCCATGTTGCAAATCACACATAAAGCACTTGATGAGTTTGTATCAAGTTTAAATTACATCCCCGATCAACTCTGAGATATGCAGCCATATATCAGGAAACCTGAACAATATTAGCCTGTAGAAATGACTTCCCTTTTCAGCATCATGTAGTTGTTCAAACAACCTAGCAAGATTAAACAGTGTTGTGACCTTACCCCATGGGAACTCAATTGAAACACCATCTTCATCTCTATTTTTGTTTCATGACACTGCTATGCTTTGATTCATTTGGTCAAACAAGTTACTTGCCTCTAATAAGCTTCCATAATTTACTTGCATATTTTGTAGGGAACTTACAATTATAACACCTAACATAATTCCTCTATCCTATATGCTTTGATGGATGTCCAAAATAGTAGAAGCTATTATAACAGGTGCTTTGTTCTTCATTTTACTACTCAGTATAGATATATGACCTTTTGAGTCATTACAAATGAATTGTTGTCTTCATTTGTTACATTGTTTCCCATTAATTAACATTTGATCTAACTGACTTCCATCACAAGCTTAGTCCCCCTGATAGTTATGAGCCCTCTTATGTCATCAATCCTCTTCATTATGCTAACATGATCCTTCTACATATTGTCACTGCTCATGATTTTTTTACCATCCTTGAACCTTGCAACTCTTTTAATATAAATGATTTTCTTCACCATTCCTAAGCTATCATCGCTTATGGTGATTTTCCCTTTGCATTTGTTGCTTACCAAAAAGGGTCTTCATTGATTGATCTCAAGGAACTACAAAAACTAACATTTGAAAATTTTAAGAGTCCCATCAGTGGCTCTTTTTGGGGACATTTGTTCCTTAGTGAACAAAGCGAGATTTCAGAATCTTCTGGAAGAGAAGACTGAGTGCCAAGACCATTGGGTGACAAAGTGCTTTAATTTTCAATTTTTTAACCTCACTTGGTGGCCCCATGCCACCAAATGAAAAAGGGAAGTCAATATTTACCCCTATCAAACACCAGCCTGTTAAAGGAGTTGATCTCCCTCAATCCATACTTACCTCTGTCACACCACAACATGAGTAACTTCATTTTTGCAAAAGAAAGTGCCAAGCTACCTTTGAACAAGTGTGAACTTGCTCCTTGTTTAGCTCTACTATCACATGGAAACCAAATAACATAGGCCACATCACTACCACCCATTTAATTTTCTAATTTTGTGGCAAGTGACAACATATGAGGATAATGATCAAGACCATATGAAGACATAGTCTTATCACATTTACCAACTCCCTCATAATGATTAGGGTCAAAAAAGATATAATCCCTTAGAAACAGTGTGCAATCCTCTTGTGTATTAAGCAAAGAATGCTCACACATTTGTAACTCTGTCAACTAAATTACATCACAAGAAAGTTTATCATCCTCCAAACAACACAACCCCATCAAATTATCATGTGCCTCAAGGTTCTGAAAACTAGATTTATCAACACCCATAATACCTTCATCTTCATTCAAATCATGACATTTAGAAAAGGCATCAACATGCGAAACAGTGTTTTCCACATCAGATTCATAAACAAGATTATTATCACTCGTAATGTTATCACTCAAAAAGGCTTCAAGTATAGGTGTGCATATGACTCAAAATATTTGTTCAAAATAAAACCCTCATAGTGAGTGTTCAAAACACATTCACTATTGCTAGGAGTATCACACTCAACATTACCTCTTGCATCAGCATGAATGTCTGAAGCATACTACTCATGAGGAAAACTATGAGTTGCAAATCCAGAAAAAAGGTCCTCATATGCATCCATGTGATTGACACAATCACATTCCTCAAGTGAAAACTCATCATAATAACTGTCGTTAACTGCTTTAACATTTGTCTCTACATTTTCAGTTTCATGTACAACCACATTTGTGCTAACCTCATGCAGACTTTCAATGATAACTTCATATCCCACAAAAGGAGTAGAAGAAGGTGAAGAATCAAACAAGAAAAGAGTTCCATGTTCATCACTTACATTACTAACATATGCATGCTCCTTATAATCAACAATTTGAATTGATTCATCCAATGAATCTCTTGCATACATATCTCCTTCCTTGTTCATACTATTGCAATAGTCAGCAGGGTCATATTCTTCACTATCAAACTAAAACCCATGATTGGTTTCTTCATTGCAGCCACTTGTGGATGATCTTTCCAATTGAAATTCATTGCACACCTTGTCATTTGTATCTGATATACCACCATGCTCAAGAGCATTCCTTAAATCAGCAGGATCCTTTGTCTCATCACCATGAAAATTTTCACCAATGCTACACACACTTGTAGAATTGGTATGACCAAGTGTATCATAACACTATTGGTTACACATTTCTTCTTCTAAAAGAATGTTGAATTCATATACCTGGTCATGCTCTTTTTTAAGAGAATTTGGAGTCCCATTGTTCCTCACAACATCACATTCATTTCTTGAAGATAAAATATTCAACTCACCTTGGTTTTCAACATCTAACCTTTCCATACAAGGCTCAGAAAATCTTATACCTCAGTACTATGTGAACTGAGATGACCATTCAAGGAGCACTCAAGAATATCATAGGTTTTCATAATATCACCATGCATTTGTGAGCTTTTAGAAATATTGTCATTATCATTATTGAAGTTCACTTCTCACTTAAGGAAATTAATTCTACCTCTTCCTCTTGAGATGAATCACAGTCACTGGGACTACAAATAGAATTGCAATCATCTTGATCAACTAGATAAGAATACTCCTCACCTGATTGCATACTCATAAATTAGCAATACTACTATTATCATCATGAAGAGATGAGACTTCAGAATCATCATACCCTTCAACTACACTTTCACAATCCATAGATGAGAAAATACTTTCAGCATCATCTGCATCATTGCATCCTTCTTTTGATATAGAAAATTGACTCTCCACTTCTGTGTCTTCAAAATCAATAGAAGGCATAACTTCACACGTTCTATTCAGCTTATCATATCTTATACCAACTGCTTCATGATTCTAGGTCACAAGAGAGTCCTAAACAATAGGCTACCCTAAACTACCTCAAGATTTGGAAAATGAATTGAAAACGTTAAGATGTTAAGGTTGAAAAGGAAGAGAAATCTAGGTGCTATTGTCCTACTAAACGAAATGTTTCATGGTGTTAGGAGAGCTGATTTTTAGAGTTCAATCCACTACCCAAACAACTCACTGTTTGAGGATGAAAATACAGACTACGGACTCCAATGTGGCACATTAGTGTCTCATATCAATGTCAACATCCGTATGGACATAGAGTCCTAAGAACAAATTTAAACACCAAAAAAATTTAAACTAACTACCTAATTGCTAAGGTTTTACTCTATGATAGAATATTTGAAAAGGTGTGGAAATGAAGTACAACAAGAAGAATACTACCTCTAAAATAATTTGGAATTTACAAAGAGTAGGTAAGGAAAATGGACCTTTCTACTCGAGAGTCAAATACTTGAAGAGCTCTATGCAAGAACACCTACACACACAAGACCAAGGAAAATATTGGGACTATTTTTAGAAGATTGCCTCATTTAGTCCCTTGCTTTGGTGTTTCCACCTCCATGGACAACCAGATAGCAACTAACGTATATAAAATGATGAATATATGTATGGAAATAGAGGTTCCAAGCAAGAACACAAACAACAATATGCTACTTGATGAATATATGTATGGAAATAGAGGTTCCAAGAAAGAACACAAACAACAATATGCTACTATATAAATACAATGATGCAAAAGAAAGTGACGATGGAAGATATCACCTTCATAGCTACATGCTCTCAAGGAAAGTAGAGGAAGAGGTGAGCCTGCAAGCTCTCCAATAACAACAATGTCACAACAAACGAAGTGGAGGATCCAAGAAAGTAGCAGCTTGCAGCTACAATGGAGTGACATGAGAGATTGGAAGTGTGAGAATGAAGTTGAAAGTGTGTAGTAGGATGATGTAGAATCAAGAGAGTGTGAACGAATGAAAAATATAGAGCATTTGAATAACCAAAAGG
This sequence comes from Sequoia sempervirens, assembly GCA_007258455.2. Taxonomy (NCBI): domain Eukaryota; kingdom Viridiplantae; phylum Streptophyta; class Pinopsida; order Cupressales; family Cupressaceae; genus Sequoia; species Sequoia sempervirens. The sequence goes on from VDFB02050974.1 coordinate 6,919, forward strand.
AGGAAAAAGACCTGTTTCTCGACAGTCAATGGAGGTAAAGACATTACAATTTGTCACCAATGGAGAAATGTAACGCCTCTATAGATTCTAGAGGCAGGAAATATGAATCCTATTGGGACAGTAGCGTAGTGCATAGACGTCAGGTCGGTACATGCACATCCCTTATAGGATTCCTCCACTAAAGTGGAAACGAGTTTCGGGTGATCCCATAATAGTGGTTTACAATTTTTGGCCAAACTGGACACTTAAATTATTATTTTTAACTGAATCTTCACATTCGGGCACGTATAGCGGCTAAACTATGAGGAATTTGAAGATGGTGCAAACTAGAGTCTCATCAAATTTTCTCTGTAGATCCTAAAAATATTTTTTTCAAAATTTTTGGAATCAAATTGTACTTATTTTTCCATCTCTCACAAAAATTGATTTTTTTCAGAAAACAACATTTTTAAAAAGTGACGCACACCGTATAACGCATAACTTTTTTTCCATGAAGGATAAAATTCTAATTCTTTCAAATTTAGATTTGTAACTCTGATATCTAGTGCTTCCACTTGGTTAGATAGTTTTTATTGAATATTTTTTCCTTTAATCAAGTTTCAAAGTCAAACAAATTACAATTTAGACATAGCCGACCGTATAACGCGTAACTTTTTTTTATGTATCAAAATTTTATTTTATTTTTTGTTGGATCAAGGACTTCAATATCTGGTGCACTCATATTTTTCAATTTTTTTTTTTTGATAATCTTGTATTTTTCCACATGTGAAGAACAAAGAAATTCATTTTCGATGAAAAACCTATGTTTAATAAAACTTAAAAAACAAATACATAACAAAACCAAAACATATTAAAATTATATTCATTGGATAGCTTGTTCTGAGGAATACCATAATCATTTGAAATAAATTTTAAATGAATTCATTTGATCCCCCAAAAGCTAAATCAAAAGTTATTTTTTATCAGCATTTTGATAGGTGTAAAGGAGACGCATTTATAGGTATGGTTTAAAACTAGCGAGGTTCTATCCAAGGGGGTTTGATCTAAGGTGATTTGATCAAACCCTCTTCAATTGGAATCCTTAAAATTGAACTTTTTAAGGCTTAAATCATTATATTTTCTAAAAATATGTGATTTCAGCTAAAATTCGTTCCTCTCAGGAATTGTAAACCACTATTATGACAGCACCCTTTCCAAGTGGATGGAGAAGAGTGGTGGATGTGCATTTGCATCATCAAATTTTTATTTTCTAAATTAGGGGTGATGTAAATGGGGAATTTTCCTAGGGGTGCAAATTAACTCCATTACAACAATAAGATGAAGATGAAGAAGATTGGACCATGTAATATTCTCAAGAAATTTTATTCAAGAAATGTATATGAAGTGGAGTTATTGGAGACATCCGGTATATCACATTTTTCAATGTTGTAGACATCTATGAGTACCATGAAGGATAACCAAGTAGGCATAATAAAGAAGTAGGATTAGAGGAGAAATTACCAGATCAACCACCATAGTAGATTGAGCAAATCTTAGACATCAAAATTGGAAGAGCACTAAGAACAAACAATACAAGGAGTATATGGTAAAGTGGAAAGATAGACTAATGGAGGATTCATCATGGATTTCTCAGGCCGAGGTGGACCACTTTGGTTTTCCTCTAGCCTTTGGAAAGTGATAGACTCATTTTTCTTCCAACCTCAAGTGTTTGATGCAGGAGCATCCTTAGTTGTAAATAAATCTTGTGTGATTCAAGAGGATAAAACTCTCTTCCACTATCACAATCCAACTCACACGAAATTCTAGATCACAAACAATTTTGCAGACAATTTAAATCAACAAAACCAAATCAAGATTTCGCAAAAGAAATATCAATTTGATAACAATGTCAATAACCAAAAATAAATAAAAGCAATTCAAGATTTTTAAATTGATTTCTTATTCCATGAAAACAATATTTACCATCTACAACCAATTAAAATCTACAAGTTTTTTTTCTTCAAATCCCATGTTACTCATTATCAAGCATGAATTCTCTATTCTTCTATATAGGTTTGACCTTCATTCAGTTTGGCCTACACACATATGTTATTTCCCACACCCCTCTCTACATCAATGAAATTAAATGTATCACAACTCCTCTCTACCTTTAATTCTATTTATATGTATTTCTTTTTCAATGGCTATTTCAACCTAGCACCACCTCTTTTTACAACAAACAATATGCTCTTTCTTCTCTACTAGCAGCTTAGTGTCTCTTATATCCTCTTTGCATACCTCACTTATCGAATTCTATACTTTAGCTATAGATGTTGTTTGTTAAAAGGAACAAAACAACTAAGAGGAGAGCGGGGTGAATCAGTTGTCACCAAATACAGTTCAAATCTCAAACACTTATCAACTTCACAACCACACAATTTTGTTATTAAGTATGAAAATGAAATACAGATAATAGAAAGCAATATCAACACAATGAACACTAGATTTTACGTGGAAAACCCAATAAGGAAAAAACCACAGTGAAGATTAAGTCACAATGTAAAGTGATAGCAAAAACTGAATATATAAGGCTCAATGCCAAAGGGCTCACTACCCAGAATAGGGCCCACTATCTGGATACAAAAGCTCACTACTTACAAGAGGACTCACTATGTAGGAAAGGAGGCTCACTTCCTACAAAAAGTATTACAAAACAAAAAATGGCTTCAAAACCAAAATGAACTGGTAAGACTGCACCTAACAAGTGCTAATATAGTTATGGTGATACTTAATAAATTGACTTAACACACTTCATCATTTTTGCACTTCTTCACATTCGCATTAATGCAATTAGTCTCACCACACAAAGTTCAAAATTGTCTGATATATATATCTAACCTATTCACAACCATCAATTAGGTCAGCCTAATTAGATGCAACCAAAAAGATTGACTGTCAACTTCAAGCATTTATAAAAACTTTCCAAACAATAAATTAAAATGTGTAGCATACTACATCATGTCAGCATAGACCTAAGATAGGTCACACATACATCTGCATAACAAAATTACTTCACCATAACACCAATTAGTCATGAGATCAACCAAAGATAGGCTTAATAACAAAAATGCAATCATAGAATAATGTTGATACACCATATGAGCACATGTGCATGAGAGACGCTTCCAACATCTATAAACAGTTTCCCAAAAACCACAAGCAGCAACAATCAACCATTGAGGATTGCAGACCAAAATACCAGAGGATGTAAACTACATATCGGTTCAGATACTAGTCCAGAATACCAAATCAAACTAAGACTCAATCTTGCAGTTGCAACTGATATAACATGTTGACATCAATGAAAACACAAAAGATGAAAAAAGTTGTATAGTTAGCCATTTTTCTTCATACTTCTAACAATCTCCCCCTTTGTCATTGATGGCAACATGTGCCATAACATTCTCTCCCCCTATCACCATTATTATTCCTTTTACTCCTCTCTCCCCCTTTGACATCAATGGAAAAGGGTGACCAAAAATAGGATGTAAACATATGAACATGGTAACATTGTATATAGAAAGGAATTCCAACTCCCCATTTCAAACATTCAAGTGAAAATTACGCTTTTTACATAAAAAAATTTCTTGTACCTTTCTCTTATGGTTGGAAAAATCCTCTTCCAAGCAAGCACCACCGAATTCATCCTTGCACTCATACCATCCAGTAAAGACAACTACATAAATGAGGATGTCTCATTTGAAAATAGGCACTGCTGTTCACAATCTTCTATATCATAAAGTATTCCAGAGAGATGATCCAACCAGACCTCAATAATTTCTTTAACCAAGGTATGTGAAGGATCATGATGGACCAAAAAGTGGCGATATGATGGGTATGTGGTTGACAACTTTTTTTACACCCAAAATTGATGAAGCAAAAAGGGTTTTTAAAGGAGATTCTTAGATTTCCACCAATATAAATTATGCTTTACTTTGAATTTAATAAATAATTATTATTCATTTTCTATTTGAATTACGACTAAAGTCCTGATTGATAAGCTGATTGAAAAACATCTATAGCTTTCAAATAATATCACATTTTTTGAATCTAAAACATATGTCACATTCTATGCTATGCATAAGTTATAAGATTACAAAAAAAATGAATTTCATGAAGTTTTGACCAAGATAAGGTGGTTAGACATACATGTTTTTATATTTTTTAAAAGTTGTAATAAAAAATTCATAATTAATTATTTACTTGGAAAAAAATTGCAAAAAATATGCATCACATCGGGACATGAGTCCTCTACTTATATCTAAAATCTTATAAAAAAATATTGTCATTTTATTGTGGTTAGAGTGGTCAGTAAGACACCTACTTCTTATTTTTTCCCTGAAATTTAAGTACTACTGCATTGAAATTTCAAATTTTTACCAAATAGATTTAAAAAAAAAATAAAAATTAGTAGTTTAGAAACTAAATTTAATTTTCTACAGATTATATTCTTACATATTTTTGAAATAATATAGATAACTTATTCAAATTTTTATGTCAAGTTTCCTAACTCTGATTTTTCTAAATTTTTCACCACTTAAGGGCCTATTTTTTCCATGATGATCCTACACATACCCACCAACCAAAAGGTTTTAACCAAATCTTCTCTTTGTCTCTGAGAAATTAGCAACTCCACTTGTAATTCTCCAACTCTTATTCTATATTTTCCATTTTTGTCTTTGAAGAAATCAAAACTTTTTCTAATACAATTTATCTCAAATTTATGGCTTCAATTTTGCTTCTAAAATTGTCAATAGCTGCGGGCCACTGGAGATAGTACTTGTAGATGTCAGATATTTCCTTGATGCATTCTCTTGTCTCATTAATGTGTTTAGATAACATTTTTTTTTATTTGTACATCTTCGCTCAATCATAGCTTCGAACTTATGACATTCAAGTCCTTCCAACAATGTTCTTTCTTCAATAACTTCTACTAGATCATCCGGTAAAGAGTTAGACACATCTAAAACTAAAATACCCCTTTTGACCAGATAATCAATCAATACATCATCAATTTTAAGTCTCTTGATTGGAGAGCATGCACTTCATATTTCACCAACCTTCTTCATCTCACCTCTATCTAACATCGTCAATATATCCTCTGGATCAAAGGATTTAGATCCAGACAAACTCTTCTTCATTCTTATTTTCTTCTGAGATAGTGATAACATCTTTTGAGATAGATTTTCTCCATTTAGATTATAGAGGGGAATCACCAATGACAACTTCCAATTCTTTCTTTCCATAAGAGGAACCCTCTTCAAACTGACTAGGCACTATCATACTAGAGCAAAGATTTGAGTTCAGGGATGTGAAATAGGTTTTGCAAGCACTTGCATTATCCTCCATCAATTCTAAATACCTGTACACTTGTTTTCTGACAGGAATGCCAAATTCCCACGTAAAATTCTCTCTTCTTGGTAGCGAACTCAAAAATTAAAACATCAAACAGATGAGCAATGACCCAAACCAAAAAAGATAACCCTCAACCAAAGACTACGCAAATCAAATTGCTTACATTTTCCTTCACCATCATATGTATAAGATATACAACAATAGTCGAAGTAGAACCTTCACACTTTCTGAAATAGATTTTATAAAATATGTTGTATGCAACATACCTTACAATAGGATTAATAATAGTATTTATCAATAGAGCTTGGCGATCTTTGTTGATACTAGTAAGTTCCTCCACATCTCTGTATTTCACAATTTTCTTCCCAGGGAGGTCCCCAACATTGCATAAACCAGTAATAGCTTTGATTGCCTCCTTCATGATCAAATACGGTTTGTCCAAAATAATGCTTCCATCCTTTAATCGACTTAATAAGAATTAGATAGATTATTTTTCTACAAACCAGGGAAATTCTCCTTATAAATCCATACCTAGGGTTTTTACACTTGGCAATTCATTTTTCTTCAACCCTAGCTCCATTTCCTTCATCTTTCAATGATCAAATTATTCCAATTCAACAGCCTTCAACTTTAGCAGAATATCGCCACATTATCCTCTGTCCATCGTCGTGCTTATCTTTCTTGAAAAATTCTTCCTTTTCCCTTCTTCCCCTTTGTAAACTGAGAAATGATTTTGAAAGCTTTTGTCTTTTATTCCTAATTATCTGTAATGATTCCTTCATATTACCTCAGAATTGCTCCAAAATTTTTTTAGATCACTTCAAGGTTTCTCTTGCTTCAAGGTTGCTCCAAGTCATTTTTCAAATGCTTCAATTGCACAAGTGATGAAAAGGACTTATGAATTTTACTTTATACATCATCAGTTTTCCCTAATTCACATTAAATGCGGCGGTCTTCAGAAAGCTGATAAAAACCCTATTTCATTGCATTGAGAAACCCTAAATCAATCTGCAAAAGAACATGCCTGCAACTTTTCTTCCGATTTCTTTTCCATTACCTCTGTCTACTCATTCTCTACAACATATCTTTGTGCCAACATATGGCACGTCATATACCTAGGGGGTTCAAACAATTTTTCCATTAATACTCCCCCTAAGACCATGCCAGGTCTAATTCCTGGAGGAATTGTCTGCACTGAACGAGGGCATAGACACATCTGTTGTCTCTAGCTCTTCTTCTTTCTTCCTCCATATCTTATTCATTTCTTGCTTCACTTCATCTTTGTCAATTTTCTTGAACATTGGCTTGTTCTTCTTTACCGGAATAGACTGTTTTCCCTTTTTACTTCTACAAAATCTTGAGATGTGTCTAGGTTTGTTGTAGTTATAGCAGACAACACTTTTCTAATTTGTTTGACCTTCATTAACCCTTGATCTACATTGATTTTCTTTGTGTCCAAACTTGTTGCATGTATAGCAATAGCCATCAAAAGATTGATTGATTTTTCCTCCATTAAACCTATTCATCATCACCTGACTAATCATTCTCACCTGAGATTTGCATTCAGTAGTTTTATGTCCAATTTTATTGCATGAAAAATATCATCCAGAGAAGGAACCAAAAAGCTTATTCATCCTGCTTCTGCACTCAGTTGCCTTGTTACATGAAAAGCAAACACCATTGAAAGATGGGTACCTTTGAGCATTTGGTTGTCTGGTAGGTGGTCTTCTAGAAAAGTTTCTTGGATTTATTTTCTTCTAAACCCTTTGACTTGAGTCATTTGATTATCCTTTGAGCTCTCACAAGTGTTTCATTTCCCAAGACACCTATGTCTTTACTTGTTTTTTTTCCTGCAATCAACTCATCAAGCTTGTCAGAGGTGGATTTGAAATTTTTTTCACATAGTTTTTCTTTCTCCAGTTCTACTTTCAATTTTACCACCTCTTGTTCAAGTCTAGTGCATTCATCAGACTTGCTTTGCACCATTGTATTCAGACATTCTTCAATTCTCTTCCTTTCTTCCACTAGCACTTTCAATCCGATGATCTCTTGTTTCTACTACTCATTCACTTCTCTATACATCTTTCTTTGAATTTCTTCAATTGCTCTTTCAATTTTTGGACACATTCATTTGCTTCATCAATATTTTTTTCAAATCTCTATTTTCATTTTCAGCCTTATCAAGATCTTCAAGTGCAGCCCAAAGTTTTTATCATTTGGATTTGTTCAACCTTCAGGATCTTCCTCAAGTGGTTAAGCTTTTTACCAAGGAACCAAAGATCTGATACCAATTGTTAAAAGGTGCAAGACAACTGAGAGGGGGAGGGTGAATCAGTTGTCACCAAATACAATTCAAATCTCAAACACTTATCAACTTCACAACCACACAATTTTGTTATTAAGTATGAACATGAAATGCAGATAAAAAAAAGAAATAACAACATAATGAACACCATATTTTACGTGGAAAACCCAATAGGCTCACTGCCAAAGGGCTCACTGCCCAGAATAGGACCCACTGTTCGAATACAAAAGCTCACTGCTTACAAGAGGACTCATTATCTAGGCAAGGAGGTTCACTGCCTACAAAAAGGATTACAAAACAAAAAATGGCTTCATAGCCAAAATGAACTGGTAAGATTGCACCTAACAAGTGCTGATATATAGTTCTGTGATATTCAATAAACCGACTTAACACACTTCATCATTTTTGCACTTCTTCACATTCACATTAATGTAATTTATTTCACCACACAAACTTCAAAATTTTCTGACATATATATCTGATTTATTCACAACCACCAATTAGGTCGGCCTAATTAGATGCAACCAAAAAGACTAATTGTTGGCTTCAAGCATTTATAAAAACATTCCAAACAATAAATCAAAACCTGTAGCATACTACATCATGTCAGAATAGACCTATGATAGGTCACACATACATCCGCATAACAAAATTAATTCATCATAACAACAATTATTCATGAGGTCAGGCAGAGATAGGCTTAATAGAAATAATGCAATCAACATAATAATGTTGATACACCATACGAGCACTTGTGCATGAGAGATGCTTCCAACATCCATAAACCATTTCCCAAAACTGCAAGTAGAAACAATCAACCACTAATGGATTGTGGACCAAAATACTGGAGGATGTAAACTACATACCGGTTCAAATACTAGTCCAGAATACCAGATCAAACTTATACTTAATCTTGCAGTTGCAACTCATATAACATGGTAACATCAATGACAACACAAAAGATAAAAAAAATTGTATAGTTAGTCATTCTTCTTCTTTCTTCCAACATTGTTCTCTATGCATATCATGACCCTTTCACTTTTGTCTTTTGTTATTTTCAATCTGCACTTTTCTCAACCTCTATTGCTTTCCTCAAGTGCAATCCACAAGTCTACTACATTCTACATTTTAAAAGATTTCACTTTGCATTGTTGGGCGCCTCCTTTTTCACCCTTAATCTAAATTCATTTTATTCAATTGTATTAATTTCATTCATTTACTAAGTCTTGCATTGCTAATCCACTCCACTATAGCCCCTTATTTCAGGTTTTTCTTTTTAAAAAAACTTATCTTCAAATTCCTACACAGTTTTTAAATATGTTGTTTTTGCGCCTCCTTTTTTCTCCTTAGGCATGGTCTCCATCTTATCTTGCCTCTACTACCTTATATTCCACCCCCCATATTTTCCTTTTCGAATTCACTCAAGCCTTTTTTTCAATTTTTTGAAACTACTACTAACATGGCGCTGCCTATGATCTTCCAAATTCACTTCATTATTAAAATCTACATTGTCTCACTTTTTCATCTTCCACGGCGTACCTTGGCCGATTCATTTGGTCTTTGCACATACCTTTGGAATTCAATTAATTTTATATTTTCATTTAAATATGTTTGTCCTTCTCTGTTGTGTATCCAACTAGTGTTAGTCATTTTAAATTTTGAAGCATTTACTTAGATTTCCAATAATTAATTTTCAGTTTGCATCAAATATTCAAACTGAAAATTAAAATGAGAACAAGAAATTTTGTCAATAATTTCACTTAGTCCCATTTCCAAACCATGATTTCAAAATTCCAATCCAAAAATTTAGATGGAAACCAATTTGGTTGATGTTGATTTCCACAAACCTAGGATGCTCCTGCATCAGAAACATTGAGTAGAAAGACTGTGAACATATGCTCACAATGGTGGAGTTGACTAGTTGAACTACTGTTCTAGGTTGGAACCAATCTACAGTGAACTTCTTTGTTGAATCTCATGCACCAAGTTACTGTTTCTTCTTCTTTTTCTAGCACCTCTCTAGAACACTCGCCATCTTTCTCCAACAACATTGCATTCTCTTCTTCCTTCTCATCATAGACTTATGTCCACCAAATATTGACCTCCTCCACCAAATACTCTACACTCTTTTCTCCTCCTTTGTGCATTCAAACCCACCTCTAATCGCCCACCTCCACCAAAAACAACCTTCGACATCTTCTACCATTTCTACGCACTACCAAACAACATCTACAACATGCTCTTGTTCTCTATCCATCTCTCCTTCTACTACCACATTTGAAAACTAAATAACATCACAAATCTGATTTACCTAATCTACATTCACAACTGTAACATTGAATTTTACTACGACACCTTCCACCTCCTCATCAGTTGCACCTATTTTCTCTTTTCCCTTCACTACAAGTTTTGCTATCCACTCTTCTTAAATTGCCAATAATTGTTCTAACAAATTTTCTTCGCCTTCACCATTCACTATGACTTCTTCGCACTCACCTCATTATTTTCTTCTTCTTTCTCCATGCCTTCCTCATGGCATGTCTTCACTACAACTTCTTCATATTCCATCACTACATCTTCAATTTTCTCCTCTTTAACTACCTCTACTATAGGCTCTTCACTATTCACTCCATCCTCATCTTCTTTTCTCATGTCTTTCTCTAGCTTATCCAATTACTTGTTTATATTTTGGATCATCCTCCATGTCTTGGTTTCTTTATACCATCTCCATGCTTCCCAAATCACGAGCCTCTTCTTTATGACTATACCCATCTTTTTTTTGTTGCAAGAATTCACTCTTGGTCTCCTTGTGTTGTGCAATGCAGTGCTTGGGTTCGTGAAAAATTTTAACTACCTCCCATGGATCTTGTATAAATTCGGAGGTTGTATTGGGCATTAACATGTGGATATTTTGGTGCAACGACAACCACCAATGAAATAGTTTGTTGCTACAATCTCACTTCAATCTACAAAAAAAATTCTTTCATGGCTTCAATCTCTCTCACTGCTTCAATCTCTCTCTTGCTACTTAGGACTCCTCACACACCCGCAGTAGCCCTCACGAGCTTCTTCTCTACCGCTTTTTCATTCTTCTCTACCTGTTGGTCCTAGTGGATCCTCACCACAGTTAGGACTACCCGCTCTAATGCAAATTGATGCAAGAGGGTAAAACTACCTTCCACTATCACAATCCAACTCTCACAAAATTACAAATCACAAACAATTTTGTAGATAATTTAAATAAACAAAACCAAAATTTCCCAAAAGAAATATCAATTTGATAACAATGTCAATAACACCAACTTTTCAAAGAAATTCAAGATTTTTAATTTAATTTCTTATTCCATGAAAATAATATTTACCATCTACAACCAATTACAATCTACAAGTTAATTTATTTTTTGAAATCCCTTATTACTCATTCTTAGGTATGAATTCTCTATTCTTTTATATGTTACAACCTTCATTTCGTTTATTTCCTTCACCCCTCTCTACCTCAATGCAATTAAATGTCTCACAACTCCTCTCTACCTTTAGTTATATTTCTATGTATTTCCTTTTCAATGGCTATTTCAACCTAGTGCCACCTCTTCTTACAACAAACAATTTGCTCTTTCTTCTCTTCTAGCAATTGAATGTCTCTTATATCCTCTTTGCATACTTCACTTATTGAATTCCAAACTTTAGCTATGTTGTTCTCTATGCATAGTGCACTCCCTCTCCTTCTATCATCTATTATTTTCAATCTGCACTTTTATTAACCTCTATTCCTTTCCCCACATGCAACCCTCTGCATTTTAAAAGATTTCACTTTGCACAATTGGGCGCCTTCTTTTTCATGCTTAATCTACATTAATTTTATTCAATTGTATGAATTCCATACATTTGATAAGTCTTACATTACCAATCCACTCCACCGTAGCTCCTTATTTCCTTATTCTTTTTAAAAAAAACTTATCTTCAAATTCTTTCATTGTTTTTAACTATGTTTTTTTTGTGCCTCCTTTTTTATCCTTAGGCGTGGCTTGCATCTTGTGCTACCTCTACTACCTCAAATGCCACCCCCATATATTCCTTTTTGAATTCACTTGTCTTTTATTCATTTTTTTTTAAACTTCTACTAACATGGCATGGCATATGATCTTCCAAATTCTCTTCATTATTATAATCTACATTGTCTCACCTTTCCATCTTCCATAGCCTACCTTGATCGATTAATTTGGTCTTTGGACATACCTTTGGCCTTCAATTAATTTTATATTTTCATTTAAATATGTTTTTCCTTCTTTTCCATGCATCCAACTAACTTGTTAGTCATTTTAAATTTTGAAACATTTATTTAGATTGTCAATAATTAATTCTCGGGTTGCAGGGTGTTGCCACAATAGTGGTTTACACTTTCTAGGAGATCTTGATTTTTTTTGAAATCACATATTTTTAGAAAATATAATGATTTAAGCCTTGAAAAGTTCCATTTAAAGGATTCCAATTGAAGAGGGTTTCATGAAACCTCCTTAGACCAAGCCCCCTTAGATAGAACCCCACTAGTTTTAAACCATACCTATAACGGAGTCTTCTTTACACCTATCAAAATTATGATAAAAAAATCACTTTTGATTTACCTTTTGGGGGATCAAATGAATTCATTTAAAATTTATTTTTTGTAAGTATGTAGTCCTTATTATAAGCTTCCAAAAAAATATAATTTTAATTTAAGGGTAAGTGCACCAAGATGGTTCCCAAAAAGGGGGCTTAAGTGGCCACTTTTTTTTTTAAATCAGGAAATACTGACCTTGGACATGAAATTGAGGATAGTTACACTCAAAATTTTGAGATGGAACAAAAACAAGTATCGAAGTGCTCCGAGCCTACTTTCTAAACTACTAATTTATTTTGAAAATGGTTGAGAATAAGGGGTTCAAAAGAGGGACGTACAAAAATTGGTGCTATTTTTGTCAGAAAAACATAACATAGCAACTCCCGTACGACCCGAGCATGGTGAACTTTTTTGTATTATTTTTAAAATCGCTATGGTCAAAAGTTAGCTAATAGTATCTAGTTAATGCACTATTTTTCTAATAATTTTTTAATGAATATTTGATTTTTTTACTAATTTTCTAAGTGGGCACTTCTTGAAAAGTAGAATTTTGGCTGTGCTCCCCCTAAAATTTTTTGAAGGTAATTGATTTTTTTTTATTTTTTATTTTTAAATTGTAGAATAAAGTCTAGTTTCTAAAAATGTAATTTATTTGAAATTTTGATGAACGGTTAATTTATAACAAAAAAAAAACCAAACATTGCTTTTTGGCAAAAAAGAGACATACAAACAAAAGAAATTATGGATGAAAGGCTTAACATTGTTAAAAAGTGAAAAAAATTACATCGTTGGATAGCTAAGAGAGAACCTAACATTACCCATGTGTTTAATTTTATCGATATTGAACTAGATGCAATCCTGCATGAACCCGATTATGTGAAAAAATTGTAGAATTTGCAAAAACACATCTCTGGTCATTGGGAATGCCCTCCAAGCCTTTGGGTTGGTATTCCAAGGAAAATACCAATGCTATGGCTCAGGGATTCCCAAAGAAAAATATAACGTGCTCGCATTATTTCCTAGTTTTGACATTTTGCTTATCTGGGATACATGCCAAGCAAGACATAACGCGCTTGCGTTATGTCTTCATTAATGTTATGTCTTTGTTAATGTTAATGTATGTATATATCCTTGTATGTATGTATGCCTATATGTATCAGTGCATGTATATTGTATGAATGTAGGATTTTATGTACATATGTACTATGCTTGTATGTATTTATGTATGTCTTTAGAGGGAGGGATAATTTTAAGAGAGAGAGAGAGAGTTGTCTAGGTAGGGTGGGATGGGGAAAGGGGGTGGAAGTGAGTTTAAAAGAGAGGGAGTGGGAGAAAAGGGGTTAGAGTGCGGGGACTT
>VDFB02050974.1:20671-56185 GCA_007258455.2 Sequoia sempervirens
GCACCCTTGTGTGTCAGCTTTGCACCAACTTTGTGCTTCTTCTATTTTCATTGTTTTGTAGCATGACATGTTTGGACACTAGCGCTCCACGTAGACATCTGCACACCATGCTAGCATCTTACGATGTTTCAATGCTCAAACAACTATCTCTGAGCATGCTTCCCACTTTCCCCCACCTTTTTTCAGTGGTAATGGCCTGGGACACCTTGTAACGGCTGGAGAAGCTTATTTTCCCTCATTAAATGCTATTCTTTCAACTCATTTATCTTTGGAACTTCTTCTAGCTCCATTCTTCTAAGTTATTCTAACCTATCTATAGCACTTCTCTAGCTTCATTCCAGCCTCTAGCTTCTTCTTCTCCCCTCTTGCTCTTGCTTTCACAACTCCCTTGTTTGTCATAGCAGCTTCAATCTCTCTTGGCACCTCCATTTGCAACACTCTCAAGATTTCGTAGCCACACTCTTTGTTTCCCTCCTAGCTCTCATGTCCATCTCCCTTGTCTTATGCTTCTGAGCATCTTGGGATTCTTCACATCCTCTATCTATTGCATCTGATAATTGTGATACGAGTTCTCCTCCTTGAGCAGGGATTGCTTTTATCACCTCTTTTGTGAGACAGGTTCTCCTCCTTGAGGGGGGTTTTCTTTTATCACTCATACTTGGCAGTGTGGGTTCTACTCCTGAGCAGGTTTTGCTTTCACCACATGCTTTTTCCATTTGGTTACATTCTCTCTATCTTTTTGGCTGTCTGTGGAGGTGGGAACACGAAAATGGGGATTTGACTAAGGAAAACCCCTATACAGTCCCAACACTTTCTCTACATATTATGCATGCAGGTATTGAAGATATCTACTAGCTAGGGGCTTCATTACTTGGATTGTTGTAAGCATCTTCTTTCCTTTCTTCTTATCTTTATCAGTTCTACTTCACCCTATTTAAATTCTATTACTTTCCTACATTCTAAGATTTCTCAGCAATCAGAGTAGTAGTGATTTAGCCATTTTCTTCGATAAAATCATTTTCTGGTTTGTATGAGATGCCAGCGCGCTATGCTATTGTCCATATTTTGTGCTTTCGTTCTTCGACCGAGGGCTTATTATTTTATCTAGAAAATCTCTATGGCCTACTCTTTCGGATTCTTAAACTCTCGTTGTTGTTCCTTGAGGTAGTTTAGGGCATTTTTCCCTGTGAGGCTCTCTAAATGAAGAGAACTCGTGAGTACTGAATCCCCCTTCTCTACATTTTGGTGAACCTGATGTGAAGAGGGTATTTTTTCAAAAAAATAGGAATTTATTTACCCCTACTTGGCGAGGTCATGACTTTTGACTCGGTGCTCAAAATTTAGAACTCTTTGCACCGTTGGAAAGGTCTCCTAGAGAACTAGTTCAATCCGTAAAATATCAGTGCCTTTAGTAGTCAACTTTTAGGGACCAATGCAAGTTCCAACCTCAAATTCTGCTCCAAAGAGCTCCGAAAATGAAAATTACTAGAACATAGAAAATACCAAAAAAAATCATAATGAATTTAATATCTTCTTTTATTAGTTTAATATCTAATTTTTTTCAAAATGTTAATGATGTTCCATTTCATGCATGTGATGGTGACTTGGCTTTTCCTATGTCACTTGATATCTTTGATCCTTCTCATGAAATTCCTCTTGCTTCTGAGGTTATTTTGTTGCAAGAAGATGAAATCATTGATACATTTCTTAATGTTGCTCTACCTTCTCTTCATTCCAATGCACTTTGTACGAGAGACGTTGCATTTGTGGATGATGAATCTCATCTTTGTTCTAATGCACTAGAGATGATGCATTAGCGAATGATGAATCTCCTTCCACATTTGATCCTATTTGGATCGATGTTGAGAATATGTATTCAAATTATTCTACTAATTGTGATGATTCTGTAAATGTAATCTATGTCTCTGCTGCCCCAAAGGCCTAAGAGACCGATCATTTACATGACTCTGGCTAGTCCTTCTCCTAAGAGGATTTGTTCTTTTCATAGTGTTCCATTTGATAGTGATTCTCCTGGTCTTTCTATGGATCCCTCTTATAAAGCGGTAGCCCATACTAATAAGAATAGAATGAATAAACAACCAAGTCTCCCTCAAGCACCTAGTGATTATGATCTTGTTGAGCAACCCCGAGTTTCTTCAACTAAGATCTCACTGTGAGACTTGCTTCAGTCTACTCTGGTTTATCAATGTATGCTTCAACAAGCCTTGCAAAAGTTCCTCTTTCCTTCTTCTCCTAGGTTAGCGAATGTTGATGCATTGATAGCTCATATTTTTACGGATTTTCCAAATATCACATTCTATCCACAAGAACTCCCACCTCTAGAATTACAGAAGGAAGCAGACCCTCTAATGATTATAGTTAACATTAATAATATTGACATTAGACATACTCTCGTTGACACCGGTTCAGTGCTCAATGTATGTAGCATTGATCTATTGCCTAAAATTAATATTGAATCTCCTCTTAATCATTCTTTTGTTGTTATTCATGGGTTCAATAATGTCGATTGACAAACCTAGGCACGATAGTCTTTCCTTTGAGGTTGGGACCCATTACCGTACCTACCCTTGTTTATATTATGTCAGAAAAGTTACCTTATAACCTTCTTCTTGGTAGACCGTGGAATCACGCTATGGGTGCAGTCCTGTCTACCTTGCATAAATCTATTAAGTTAATTTGTAATAATAAAGTAGTCATAGTTAAGGCTCAGCCTAATGCTATGCACTTCTGTGAGATGGCAGTTGTCGGTCAAGCTTTA
Organism: Sequoia sempervirens; assembly: GCA_007258455.2. Classification (NCBI taxonomy): domain Eukaryota; kingdom Viridiplantae; phylum Streptophyta; class Pinopsida; order Cupressales; family Cupressaceae; genus Sequoia; species Sequoia sempervirens. The sequence goes on from VDFB02050974.1 coordinate 23,451, forward strand.
GTTGTGCCTACTATTATCCCTTCAGTGTCTTCCAATGTGTAGATGTTTAATCCACTAGTACCTACTACAAAGGATGGTCTTGAGATAGATGTCCCTGAAGAAGATCCTTCTGAAGCAAAAAATCTTAAGTCTACTCCTACCTCTTATCAAGATAATTTATGTCTTGGTGATGATTTGGGTTCCTTATCGACTTTACAAACTCCTCCATTGGGAAATGTAAAGTCGACCCAATCCACTTAGACCTTCCAATAACATCATCCACACCTGCTATCGAAGATGGTAATTCTTCTGTATTGTGGGATAAGGTGAATGCAAATTGTAATGTTCTTAGTGTTGATCCTCCTTTTGAGGAAGATGATCACACTTATGTTAAAGAGGTTAATGTTGGTAATCCTGTCAGGAAAGACGATGGCGATCTCATAGAGGAGTGTGATCCCCTTTGCTGGAATAATACTCTCCATGTGAATCCTCCATTGTCTGCTACCTTCATGCCTTCTTCATGTGAGTAGTCAAGCTTTTCTCCACAAGAGAAAGGTTTGCTTCCTACTCCTCATTCCTTATCCAATCAAGAGTTTATCTTTTTGAGGCTTCTCAAAGCTCACTTGATTACTCTTCCTTCTCCTACACGCAAGAAATTTCATAAGCATAATAAAGAAAAACATTCTTTGTGTGCATACCATAAAGTGCCTGGCCATTCCACTAGTGAATGTAAGGCCTTCAAGGATAAAATACAACAAATTCATGATTCGGGTGTCATCACTCATTTATTTGCTAATGCACTTGCCTCTTTTTCAAATGACAAGTGATATCGAGGTTTACCTCTATCTTGTGTGTTTGCATGGTTCTCCTCCCTTGTATGTTGGGCACAATGACAACTCATTCTGGATATGTGCATCCTTCTAAAGAACCCCCTCTCCTCTCTATGTCTTTCAAATAGTACATGTCCCTTGAGTGGACCTCCTTTTCTTTTCAAGTGTTCTTGAGGGACTCCCTATGAAATATTTTCTCTCAAATGAATTGTTTGGTGCCTAGCTTGGGGGCAACCCGACTAGACCTTTCTTTTCAAATAGTGCATCCCTTGAGTGGACCACTCTTCTTTTGAAGGGTTCCCAAGGGACCCATTTGAAATATTTCCAACTTGTCGACAGTCTGTGTGACTATCTGCTTACTTGCCTGCGTGGCCACTTTCACTTTGCAGGTGCACCTGTGGAGCCACTTTCTGACTCTACGGAGTCCCCTTCCTTGGGTTTCCTCCATGTGAGAGATCTTGGGGGATACCTACCTGCAATTCTACGGTTCTGTAGGGTGCTTCTTCTAAGCTTCCTCCATGCAAGAGATCTTGGGGGTCACTCCCATGTAGGTCTACAGGTCTGTAGGGTGCCTTTTATGGGTTTCCTTCATGTGAGAGATCTTTGAGGATACCTTCCTTGCAAGTCTGCAAGCCTGTAAGGTGCTTTTCTCGGTTTCCTTCATGTGGGAGATCTTGGAGGACACCTTCCTTGTAGGTTTGCAGGCCTGTGAGGTGCTTACATTCATAAATTATCTCTTCTCTTCTCTTTTGTAAATATTGGATCAAAGATTTGCATCTTCTTCATCCCGTGTATATTCCCTTCCTCTCTTCATAAATTAGAATTCTTCTATGCTTGATTTCTTAATTTGGGGATGACACATAGTATTGAAACAACCTTCTACATTGAGGTATCTTTCACTTTGCTAACTCAAATCCTTTACCTTTTTGTACACTAACATTGTTGTCTAGTGCAGGTTTTTCTTATTTAATGCATCTATTTTGTAGGTCTTCAACTTGGGGGCATGCTTATGTGGCTCGAAGAGTTATCTGCTTCCTCTACAATATCCTTTTGGAATATGATGTTATTTATGTTTAGTGTATTTCCTTTAGCATGCATATTAGCATAGATCCATATGCCTACTAAAGTGGGCGAAAACTATAGTCATAAAATTATACCCCCACAATTTCACATACATTCTTGTACCTGCTTTAGTATCCACTCCCTTAGAATTTTTTTAGGCTCACTTTAGCCCCTGCATCAGCCTCTTTTCCCTCTCAGGATGCTTGAAAGACCCCTTCTCAGCTACTACCCTAGTATGTCAGCTTTGCACCAACTTTGTGCTTCTTCCATTTTTGTCATTTTGTAGTGTGATGTGTCTAGACACTAGTGCTCTACGTAGATGTTTGTGTGCCGCGCTAGCGTTCGACAATGTTTCAATGCCCAAAAAATTATCTCCAAGCATGCTTTCCTCTTGCCCTCACCTTTTTTCGGTGGTAATGGCCTGGGACACCTTGTAATGGTTGGAGAAGCTTCTTTTCCCTCATTAAATGCTATTCTTTCAACTCATTTGTCTTTGGAACTTCTTCTAGCTCCATTCTTCTAATTTCTTCTAACTTCTCTCTACCACTTCTCTAGCTTCATTCCAGCCTCTAGCTTCTTCTTCTCCCCTCTTTCTCTTGCTTTCACAACTCCCTTTTTTGTCACAGTAGCTTCAAACTCTCTTGGAACCTCCCTTTGTAGCACTCTCAAGCTTTCTTAGCCACACTCTTTGTAGCCCTCCTAGCTCTCATGTCTATCTCCCTTGTCTTATGCTTGTGAGAATCTTGGGATTCTTCACATCCTCTATCTATTGCATCTAAATATTGTGATACAGGTTCTCCTCCTTGAGTGAGGATTGCTTTTATCACCTCTTTGTGATATGGGTTGTCCTTGAGCAGGGTTTGCTTTTATCACTCATACTTGGTGGTGAGGGTTCTACTCCTGAGTGGGTTTTGCTTTCACCACACGCTTTTTCCATTTCAGTTACATTCTCTCTATCTTTTTGGTTTTCCATGGAGGTGGGACCACCAAAACGTGGGATTGATTGAGGCAAACCCCTATACAACCCCAACACTTTCTCTAGATATTACGCATGTAGGTATTGAAGATATCTACTAGCCGAAGGCTTTATTACTTGGATTGTTGTAAGCATCTTCTTTCCTTTCTTCTTCTTATCTTTATCAGTTCTACTTCACTCTATTTAAATTCTATTACTTTCCTACATTCTAAGATTTCTCAACAATTAGAGTAGAGGTAGTCATTTAGCCATTTTTTGTGATAAACTCATTTTCTGGTCCATACGAGATGCCATCACGCTGTGCTGTCGTCTGTATTCTGTGTTGTCCTTTGGTTGAGAGCTTGTCAGTTTATCCAAAAATTCTATGTGACTTTCTCTTTTGGATTCTGAAACTCTCGTTGTTGTTCCTTGAGGTAGTTTAGGGTAGTTCACCCTGTGAGGCTCTTTGAACGAAGAAAAATCTTGATTAGTGAACCCCCCTTCTCTACAGTTGTTTCCCATGATACTTGGCCTTTGTGAAGTATTCTCTAAATCCTCTTTTCTATCAGTGCTCATGGAGCTTTGTTAGAGATCCCTCTAAGGATAATTTTCTTCCCATATTTATGTAGTTATACTAATATTCACCTTGCAATTATGACCATTCTACATCCAAAACCATATCAAAATCCCCTAAACCATCCACATAAAATTCATCACATTCCTTATGGTCCCCAAGAGTTATATTGAGCTTTTTGATTTATGAGGTGCATGGGATGGTGAATCCATCAACTACTACATGAAAAATATTTGAATTATTCCACCTTCAATCGTATCTTCATTACCGATCCTTTATTGATAAAGTTATGGGTAGCCCCACCATCGATGAGAACAATCATTTTTTTTCATGCAAATGCTTCACCAACCTTGAAGGGAAGATATTTTGGGGCTCCTAGGAGAGTGGAAATTGTACTCTCCTTTGTGACTTCATGTTCTATCCCTTTATTAATATGTTTGACAAAATATTTAATTACATTAAGTACATCTCCTGAATTTGAGTATTTATCTGATACCACTTCAACGTAATTTATTTTTCTTTACCCATGCATCTATTTCAAAAAGTATATGGATCTCTACAAGAGAAACATAAATTCTTAGATTCCTAATTTCATTCTTTGCCTCATCTATTTTTCTTGGTTTAAGAGGGTTCATTTGAGGCTACAAAATATCCTTGTGGAAAGGTCTTCCATAATGTCCAGGTAATGGTTCATTCCTATCATTGGATATATTCTTTGTTGTGGTGTTCACCAAACTCAATTCCCTAAAATCACATCCTACATAGAGGTAGGCTCAAAATCCGCAACCAAGCCTCATAGTGACTCCAATAGTCTCTCTATGAATAGGAATATAAGTCTATTCTCTGTGACATTGAGTACCATGATTGAAATTTAATAAAACTCAAATATATAATCCTCCATGGAGCCATGCTATCTCAACCATGTCAAATTTTTGAAATGCATCTCAAGGTCCTTCCTATCAAACATTGGTTTCCTTTTATGATTAACACATGATTCCACCACTCATGCATTGTTCCATCCAAATGAAGAATATCAAATTTGATAGCATAATCTTTTATCAAATTAGGATGAGTAAATTACTATCTTCTACACCATTTAGAGTATATTTCCTAGCACTCCATTATTGATTATCTCCCTTAGAGTCCTTACCATTTTTTTCCATACACTCCCTTAAGGTGGATTGTCTAAGCAACTCTCTATTCTCCATGCTTATGACCCCTCGAAAGTGGGCTTCCTCATATCTATCACACATAGCTTTCTCTTTTCTCTTTTCTCTTCATAGGTACTAGATTTCCCTATAACTTTCTTTCATGAACCTACATCACCACATAAATCTACCCTATCTAGGCTAGAAATATATTTTATCTAATACCACTATAATGTCCCATTCAACAGTTTTAAATGAAAACAATAGTTTATAAAATAAACCACAATATTCACCAAATAACATAAACAAAATATTCACTAAACTATATCAAAACACTCGTAATTACTTATACTCAAAAAACACAAATAAACTTGAACAAATTATATGAACTCCACTAGTAAATTTTATTGATTATGATATTATCTCTACAACAAGGGATTTTTATGACAATCATTACATATCAACACACAACATTAACCAATAATGCTAAAACTCACTCACTAAACACTCCTATAAATCTTTGATGCTTGAATGCACTCCATAAATGAGAACTCCCTTAAGAATCAAAGCATTCATCCTCTATTTCTAAAATTCTATGGATTTTCATCCATTGATCCTAGTATGCTATGGGTTTTCATCAATAGAAGATTTTTTTGAACATACAGTACTTAGAATATACAATAATATAACATGGATGATTACAATTGAAATGATTTCCTAATATTATACGCACCCACCTAAAAGATCAAATTATTAAACCTAGACCCAAAATGGCACCAAGACTAAAATTTGAATTCTACATGTTGTATCACAAGTCAACCTTATACACCTTCTAGACTTTCCCATTTAAAATTTTGTTCTTTGCTAAGTACAAATAAATTTATTATATCTACCTTTAGAACATAATTTGTGTATGTGCTAGTTATTTTAGAAGTATTATGAAATATTAATTATATATTTGTAAATGGACATCCAATTTAAAATAAAAATAAAGAGTTTTTGTTAATATGCTTATTTCACAACAAACTAAAAACACTATAAAAAATCAACTGAATTAATAAATATCAATAAAAAAAATTAATTAATTTACAAATTAACATAATTTTGGAACATCTAATTAATTTGTATAATAAATTTAATATAAATAATAATTAGAAATATTTTTTTGAGTTATTTTAAATAGGTGAAATACTTTTTATCCCAGGCGAAGGAGGAAGAGTAATAATAAATAGAAACAGCAAAATATTGGCAGCCCTTATCACGCTTTAGAACTCCCATAATTTTTAGTTTGTTTGTAATTTTCCTTTACAAACATTTCCATAATAACATTTCCGCTATAAGTTTGGCTCAAGAATTTTAAGCAATGGATGAATTAATTTGGTCAATTCCTGCATTTTGTGAAGCAGACGTTAAATTTAGAAACATTTCCATCATAACTTCCGCTGAAGAATTTATGCTGAAGAGTTGCCAGTAAAGACCAGTAAATATATAATCGATTACTGCCCATAACTTCCGCGGAATACAGGCGGCATTTTGTAAAATTTAGAAACATTTCGATAATACCTTCCGCTAAATCAAATAAATAACTTTTAATTTGTCGAAGAGCAAAAAGCAGAAAAATCTGCAGAGTTGCCAGTAAAACGCGTTTTTCAAAAATCGGCAATATTTAGTAACCATGATTCGCGCCATTGACGATTAAAAGGCCTGATATATGCCCGCTAGAAGATTATTATTGCTAGGAGCTTGCCTTCTTTTTCCAAACTAGAAATATTTTGCTTTGATTATTATTGACCCAAACAAACAGCATAGAAGCATTTGACTGCAAATCTCTTGAATTTTGTGCAGCAATTCTACAAAAATCTGTATTGACGGTCGGATAGTGTTTATTGTTGTGTGTATTTTCAGTAGAATGGCTGGATTTCATAGCTTTGACGGATCCAAGCTCAGTCCAATTGAAGAGGCTGTGCTAATTCTTAATACTCCAATCGAAGATCTGTTTATTACTCCAGAGGAATCTGAGAAAGTTTGCGCTACAGAATTTCAGAGCTTTGACGGCTCCAGATTAAGTCCCATAGAAGAGGCTTTTGTTATTCTGAATAGCCCAATTGAAGATCTCTTTATTACAGAAGAGGAACCTGAGAAAGTTAGTGGTACCGAATTTCAGAGCTTTGACGGCTCCAAATTCAGTCCAATTGAAGAGGCTTTCCTTCTTCTTAGCACCCCAACTGACGATTTGTTTATTTATCCTGTTTCTGCTGGGACGATATCAGAGAATGGACAACAATTGCAGTTGAGTCCCACAAAATGCTTTGATCCATGGTACACTACTTACGAGTGTGATCTTATCAGTGCCGAAAATTCCACACTCCAGAGACCACAACCAGTTACTCCTGGAGAAGTTCATAGCTTTGATGGGTCCAAGTTCAGTCCGATCGAAGAGGCTTTCCTTATTCTTAATGACCCAGCCGCAAATGATCATGTTTGCGTTCCTGATAAAGGAGGAGAAGCCTCTAAAGACAAGGGGCTGGATAAGACATTAAAGGTAAGCTTCCAACTAAAGAAATTGTTTTATATCTGGTTTACAAAAAACTAAAAGTGTTTGTTTTATGTGTCAATCCAAGCTCTGATTTTTTTCAGTCTTCCTCTTTTCTTTAAGATGTTCTAACCTGAGCTTCTTTGTAATTTTAGCTACAAAGAGAACTATTGGAAATCAAAGCACAAATTAGGGAGTTGGGATGGCTATTGGAGGTGAGCTTCAATCCTTTAAAAATGAATTTATATCTAATCAGCCTTGATTCAAGTGTTGTTTTCTCTCTCATCCATATTATGTTTCTAAAAGATGTTTTTTTTATTAGATTAATGGTTTTGACAGGAACTATGTTATTACATTTTGTTGTTCTTTATAATTTATTACAAACTATTACTTGTATCATCTGAAAATATTCTAAAGACTTGATGTCTTCTGCTTTGATATTTCAGAGCTCCCTAAAGAGGACAGACATGTTGCTACCAAAGCTTGCAATACAGAATGTGGTAGTGGCATGTTAGAATACTTGTAATCTGCAAATTTGCTCATTACAAAAGATTGAAAAGTTCATGATTTCCTCAAATGATTTTGGAGATTGTCTAGTGTCTGCAACAGCTAAAAATGTTTGGAGATTGTCTAGTGTCTCCAACAGCTAAAAATGTAATAGTCTGAAATGCAAGAAGAGTGAAATGTTTTAGATATTGACAGAAGATGGAAAAGTTATTTTAAAGCTCACTCTTATCACAATGTCTGCATTCTTTACAATGCTTTGCAGTACTTGTTTTGATATTTATGTTTATTTTTTCTTGTAATTGTATCATTTGTAGCACTTATGTGGCTTACATGCATGGTGGTAGAGGATGCGAGGGGAGGTTTATTTAACAGTAGTAAAACATAATTATTTAATAAAAATAAGAGGTTTACTTGGACTTAAGTTTTATGTAATTTCCTTTCCATTCACACATTTCATTATAAAGTGGTATATTTGAATGATGAGTTGTCTTTTGTGTTACTAAGTGTATTAAAGTATCAAAATTATATGTTAAAATTATGTATCTAAATTATAGACTTAAGTAATGAAAAATGAAGATTGAAAATAAATAATAGAATATAAGAAAAGATAAGAATATTTATGTTCATGAAAGGTCAAAATTTGTTTATAGAATGGAAAAAGTATAATGAAAAGTAAACAATATCAAAATAAATCATGACATTTCCTACTCAATATTGAAGAAAACATAATGTTGATGGATAAAACAATCCTTCAAATGTAAAGAATTGTCAAAGAAAAATCTTTGATTATAAATGGACAATGATCATTGCTTATCCTTTAAAATAAAAGAGTCAAGCATCTTTTATCTTCATAAGCCATGAAGATTTGGAGAGAATTGTAAAATTATTTAAAGAGGCAAAAAGAATCACTCCTTGATCTCATGAGTATCAAAAAGAGAATCTAAAAAAATATTGATCCTTATTTTCAAACTCCATTTGACAAATTTTATGAAAGCAATTCTCTTGAGGAATATAATGATCAATATCCACATAGAGGGCATGTCAAAAACCTTTAAACTATTCAAAAGGTACCCTCAAACTATAGGGAAATTAAAGCTTTCTCCAATATGGAGGTTTGATAATTCAATCCTCAAAGTGAGGAAATGCATTATAAATTATTGTTGAAGCTTCAATGAAAGAAGTTATTGAGCCTCTAACCATTTTGATTATAGGTAGGCTATTTTGATCTCATCTCTAATATCCATACTTCTCTCCCTTTTATAAATATCTCATGCATCTATAAAAAAATATATGTATGGAGCATATCCATGTCAATGCCTACAAGGCTTAGTAGATCAAAAGTGTTACACACAATTCAAATTATATTCCACGTTGAGCTAGTTGCATATGTTAGGACTAGGTGTTGCATTCCTTGCTAATTACCTAACATAATGTTCCCCTTATATCCACCTTTCTATGTTACTCATATTACTCTCAATAACTAAATTCATAGAGATGCTCTTGACTACTCCTTCCCTCTTCACTCCTCAATACAGTGAATTACAAATCATCATATGAAGATATACCTTCAATAAGAATAGTAATACTTTTTGCATTATAATTTATTTATCACATGGTACATCTTAATATTCAATATAACCCATGGTTACATCCTACTAGTTAGATAGGTTTTAATAAAAAAATATTTTTAGAGTCAATCAACACCATACATAATTTTCCTTGCATCATAGCTTTCAAGTTAGATGCAAATTGATGGTAGAAACCAATATTATGTCAATTTCTATCCCAATCTGATTAAATTAAACTTAAGTTGTATTCAAGTTAAGATACATTCATACAAACTTCATTCCTTACAAAACCAAACAAAGATAAATTTTGTGCTCCTAACCCATATGATTGAAGTCGGTAGTTCTACTATCCTTATGCAAAATGGCGAATTTTTTTTTTACCCCATCAACTCCTAAAATTTATAAAATGTGAGGTTCCATTTTAAAGTACAATCTTGATTTGGTAGGAGAATATCTAGATATATCTTAATATTTACTTGATTATCTTTCGTACTAACCTAGACTCTCCTAATCTAGAATCAACATAAATACAAATAATTATTGTGATTATAAATGCCGGTATGCTAAGATACTAACAATATCATAGCATGTTCTTTGACATAAATTCATCAAATATAGGGAGCTCATGTTTAGAACTTATCTACTAATCTTACACATAGACTTATTAAACAAATATTAATATCATATACCATTTTCCTATAGCTATTATAAGTAAGTATGGGGAAGAGATTTTATTAGTCTTTAGATCTATCATCTTTAAGATAAACACATGATGTAAACTATAGTTCATATTCAACTAGAAGGAAGCATTCTTATCTTAATCGATTACAAGAAAATATCATGACCTTATAGCTCAACGATATCAACATTCTTAATATTTAATGATCTGTAGTAGCTTTTCTACTTCACAATCAAGGCTATGATATAAAAATTAACCTAGTAACAACATACTAAATATTAATATTAAAAATAGTGTAAAGATAAGGCATGTCACTATAAGAGCTATGCAGTGCAATTTGATGGACATCAAGATATAGTATATAGTGATATATCAGGTATAATCATTTTAGTACATGTAATATCCTAATATTCACTATCTAGGACAAGATGATGTAAAATTCACTACCCCCAAATTTTAGTTAATGAACTATAATTATTTAATAAAATTTATTGCCTTGAAGATAGAAAATATTAAAGTTCTATCTTTTTGGTATTTTCTATGTTTCCCTAATTTACTTTTTCGAATGCATTCAAAGTAGAATTGAATATTTCACTAATTGCTTAATTTTTTTGTGAAAGGTGACCTTCCAAGCAACTCAAACTAGTTCTCTTGAAGATATTTCCATCGATTCCAAGAATCCCATCTTTTCCTAATGAGCTAGGAGTTTTGACCCCACCAAGTTGGGTACCAAAATAAACTAGCATTTTTACAAATTTTGATTTCTACATTTAGCATTCTCCCCATCGTATTTTCAATTTCAACTTCCAAGGATGACATGGATGTGCTTACCTTTAAAATTATTGAAAACATATAAATGACTTATTTTCAAGCTAATAAAGATATTTTTTGAGGTATACATCTCTTCTAGACTTGATTTTCTTTAAGATATTCTAACTTGAGCTTATTTATAATTTTAGCTGCAAAGAGAACTATTAAAAATCAAAGAAGAAATTCAAGAGTTCAAATGGTTATTGGAGGTGACCTTTAATCCTTTAAAAAATATTTTATATCTAATCAGTCTTGATTCAAATGTTGTTTTTTCTCTCATCCATATTATGTCTCTAAAAGATGGTTTTCAATTAGATTAATGGTTTTGACAAGAACTGTTGTTCTTTATAATTTATTACAAACTAATTTGTATCATCTGAAAATATTCTAAAGACTTGATATCCCCTACTTCAATATTTTAAAGTTCCCTAAAGAGGATAGACATGTTGCTACAAAAGCTCGCAATACAAAATATGCTAGTGGCATGTTAGAATACTTGTAATTTGAAAATTTTCTCATTACAAAATATGGAAAAGTTCATTATTTCCTCAAATGATTTTATAGATTTTCTAGTGTCTCCAACAATTGGAAGAAAGAGTGAGATGTTTTAGATATTGAAAGAAGATGGAAAAGTTATTTTAAAGCTTACTCTTACCACAATGTCTACACTCTTTACAATGCTTGTTTGATTGCAGTACTCATTTTGATATTCATGTTTATTTTTTCTTGTAAGCGTATTATTTTTAGTGCTTATGTGGCTTAAATGCATGGTGGTAGATGCGAGGGGAGGTTTATTTAAAATTATTAAAAAATAATTATCTAATAAAAATAAGTGGTTTACCTAGACTCATATTTTATTTAAGTGTCTTTCAATTCACATGTTTCATAGTAAAGTGGTATATTTGGGTGATGGGTTATGTTTTGTGTTACTAAGTGTATTAAAGTATCTAAATTATATGTTAAAAGTTCTATGTATGTAAAGTACTAACTTAAGTAATAAAAAATGAGGATAAAAAAATAATAATAGAATATAAGTACAGATAAGAATATTTATGTTCATGAAAGGACAAAATTTATCTATAGAATTGAAAAAGTATAATGAAAAATTAAGAATATCAAAATAAATCATGATACTTCCTGCTCAATATTGGAGAAAAAATAATGCTGATGGATAAAGCAATCCTTCAAATGTAAAGAATTTTCAAAGAAAAATCTTTGGTTAGAAATTGACAATGATCATTGTTTATCCTTTAAAATAAAAGATCCAAGCATCTCTTATCCTGATAAGTCATGAAGATTTGGATTGAATTGTAAAATTCTTTAAAGTGGTAAAAACAATTGCCCCTTGATCTCATATCAAAAAGAGTTCATCTAAACAAATATTGATCCTTGTTTCCAAACTCCATTTAACAAATCTTATGAATATAGTTCTCTTGATGAATATAATGATAAATCTCTACATAGAGGACATTTCAACAATCTTTAAACTATGCAAAAGGTTCCCTCAAACTCCATTACTACAACTTCAATTTCCACAAATCCATCTTCATTCTCTTCTACCATCACTACTACTACACTTGTGTGCTCTTGTTCATTATTTTTTCTTCTTTCTCCATGCCTTACTCATGGAATGTGTTTGCTGCAAACTCATCCCTTGCAAACTGTCCATGTCACATAGCTTCTAATCTATCCATCCTTGTATTTATATCCACTATCATCAAGAAGATGTTCCTCTTTTAATACTTGATCCAACCTTCCCATATCACAGACATCTTCCAATTGAGTATACCCATCTAGTTCACTATTGTAGTCCATCACTATATAACAACCACCACATGATTGCTAGGTTGGTTTTTTTTAAGAACCAAGATGATCTTTAGAATTACCTATGGACTCTGTCATTTCCAATAATTAGCAGTCTAAAGGGATTGGCCAACAAATGAGTAAGAGATGAAAAAATTCTACTCTTGCACTTTGGGCTCTGTGAAACCCAAGAGGGTGATCCCACAATGTACACTCAAGAATTTATATGACTACTATTTAAATACATTGTAAACAACAGATAATTCTCATATAACCACTCAACAACATAGTGTATTAAAAAGGTTGGCAGTTCTTTTAGCAATACCCTACACTTGGAGCATGAGAATAATGAAACTCATCACAAAATAACTATAGTGGTACTCATTCAAAAGTTTGTTAATAAAAAGTGATTTGCTAATGAATCGACCTAGAAAACTGAATTATGAAAAGTTTGCTTGAACCAATGCCTTATCATAAACAAGAATTCAATCTTAACCTATGCAACCTAATAACAATTCTTACACATATCAACATATAAGCTTTAGAAAACACTGCATTACAACATTTCCATGTAACATTCTCGACCACAAATTCTTAAAGATATCCTAGAACATAATTCATATGAGTTAACAATTTCACCCAAGCATTTTCATTAATCTCTTGAATTAACAAGCAAGAATGAAACTAAACATCCATTATAAATCAAATGGAGACGAACAAAACAATCCTTGATTATATCATTCATAACTCATAGAACAAGTGCAGAGGAGAGAAAATGGCCATGAAGTTGGCATCTCTTAGATTGTATTTGCTAACTTTGTTATCAAAATTACATACGTAACAACAGACTCAGAACCTAAGACAAAACTAAAAACATGCTTGATATTCCTGCCGATATCTTCCTCATCCTATGGCATTTCTGATATACTAGGCTCTATTATTGAAATAGGTGCACTTCCCATGTTGTATGACACAATTTCCCAAGAGGAACTTACTTTAGGGGTAAATTCGGGGGGTGCAGCTTCTTGTGAAGTGGTAGGGGAGTCAACACCAGTCTGCTTATGCTTTCCCAGTTGCAAACTTCACAACTTCTCCTCCAATAATGCTAATTTTTTTTGTAACTACATATTTTATTGTTCAAGCTTTCCATAGTCAACTAACAAATTGTTGTGGTCTATCCCGAGCTTCTCCTTTTCCAAAAATATAGATTCTACAGTGGCCCTTATGAATTGTGCAACATGTACTGACATATTTGTTGCCTCTAGAGCTGATGTTTTTGATAATCTCTTTATTATTAGGCCTCCACTATAGTTAGGTGTAGGCTCAACAATGTCAGGCTTCCTTGTACTTGGGGGTAGAGACCAGATAGCTAATGTATATCATTTTTCACTGACAGTAGACCCCTGCAATGCAATTGTAGCCTCTTCTTCTGAATTGTAGAAAGGTCTCTCACATCTCTTTATTGTATCAAAGGTTATGGAAGAAGCTAAATTCCACTCTGAAAGTAATAAAATACCACTATTTCTCACCAACTCTCTACCCTCCTTTGCAGTCATCCTTTGGAACTTAGCTCTCATTTCATTCAAAACCTTTCCTTGGAGGGTAGCGTAAAGTAATTTTGGATGAAGACTTCTTTATTTGGCCAAGTTGTTGACATATTCATCTCTTTGAGCCATGTATGCAAACTCCATAAAAGCTCTTGGGACTTTACAAATGAGTCATCATCCAAAAACCTTGTGCATGCTTCCACCCGAATATCATCTTTACCATTAAGCCCAGTGAGGTCAGCTTTACTCAACCTCATACTTAATTATTGTGTTGCCATCATTGTTGGTGCGGTGGGAATTCCTTCTTGCAATTTCTCTTATACCCAGATTTCATCATCAGATTCTTCATCAACATAGTCCACCAAACTAGATACTTCAACCTTTTTCTTCTTTAATGGTGGTTCTTTTGGTGGTGATGCATATAGTGGTGGAGCATCAATATCCACAATTTTAGGCTCTCTTAGCCTTGGAGGAGATCATGGTGGTATTTGTGGCATAGGAGAAAGAGATATTTTCTCCTATTGTTGGGAGGGAGTAGTAATTGCATAATTTTTCTTTTCCTTACTCTTTCTCCTTACAAAGAAATTTATTTTTGGTTCTTCGAGGGCCTGAGATGTAGATTTCTCTTCCATAATAGGGACTTCTCCCAAACACTATTCTTCTTCAATGGGGGTTTTCCCCTTATTTTGAATTAGCCCTTCACTTTCAAGGTGGCCTACTATTGTCTCAAAATTCTAGGATACATGTTCCACCTTTTGCATTACATTTTCAATGTTTGGAAGAATATTGAAGTCAATTTTTTTCTTCTTTATCTTTCTCTACATCTTATTGAAAGCAATCTACCTTTATTTTATTTTTTCTTGTTCCAAAAGATCAAACACATTTCTTATCATATCCTCTGGGAATTGGAAAATGTGCAAAAATTTGTAACTCATGTTCCTTTCCTTCAACCAAGCCATGAAACCTTCAGAATCATACCCGATCCTCTCCACTACTCGTTGCATGCGAAAGGCTTTGAGTATATCAAGTATCTTATTCCAACCTCACTTTGTCATCACAAAATTAGAGAATCATGTGTATGAAGGAAAAAATGGTCCTTTTCCTCGATTCAATAGATGTTCATTTTCCACACTTCCCAATTTCCATATTACCTCAAGGAAACTAATTCTCTCTAGCACATATTTTGGTAGTAGGTGAGGTGCAACAGTGGAACCGTATACTCTTAAAAAAATGTAATCGAGATATGGGATAACATCTCCCCAATTGTGATCAACTCCCAGCTCAAACCTTCTTTCCTTGGGTCTCATGAAGTCATGCAGGGCTATGGGAATTCTAGGTATATTCACAACCAGGGCTCTCTCTAATTTTGAAGCAAACAAGTTTTGGAATGTCACATAGTCATATGTCCTATCATCCTTGTCCAAGATAGTAATCCAACACTGAACAAGAAAATCCAAGGTACCCTCCTTCCTATCCAAAGTCATATTTTTCCCAAAGTAAGATGCACCTTTGAACAAAAAAATATGCATTAGCAATTAGTACTAGCTAAACCTTACTCCATCTGCACCTTTCTTCAACCTTATCAAACCCTCATGAATTTTGTATGCAAGAAACCCTGCATAATCATATACAATGAAATATTGGGGGTGTTGAATATGGGCTGCCATATACATCCATGCCATATGCATTCCCATGATAGGATAATAACAAATTATCTGGCAAATGGAGTAAAAGGTTTTTTGGAATTAGGAAACAAAATAACTAATAGGGAAAGGCTCCATATCAAATTTCCCTAATGTAATCCTTTGGCCCCCAATTTCTACTAAATATCTTGGCAGTATGTGGACTCTAAATGCAATCTTAGTCTTATCATATTCTTCATTAAGACTGTTTTCGTTAATTTTAGGCATTTCATCACTCCACCTGGTGAGTTTGAAAACATGAGAAAATTCATTCTTGGTAATTGTAACCATTTCTATACGTTCTTATAGTCCTTATAACTAGATCATAATTGGTGGCTACTGCTTTAAGCAAGTCAACATGGGTGATCCCATAATAGTGGTTTACAATTTTTGGCCAAACTGGACACTGAAATTATTAGTTTTAACTAAATCTTCACATTCGGGCACCTATAGCGGCTAAACTGTGAGGAATTTGAGGATGGTGCAAAATAGAGTCTCATCAAATTTTGTTTGTAGATTATAAAAATATTTTTTTCAAAATTTTTGGAATCAAATTGCACTTCTTTTTCCATCTCCCACGAAAATAGATTTTTTTCAGAAAACAACATTTGAAAAAAGTGACGCACACCGTATAACACATAACTTTTTTTCCATGAAGGATAAAATTCCAATTCTTTCAAATTTAGATTTGTAACTCTGATATCTAGTGCTTCCACTTGGTTAGATATTTTTATTGAATATTTTTTCCTTA
The DNA here is from genome assembly GCA_007258455.2 of Sequoia sempervirens. Lineage (NCBI taxonomy): Eukaryota > Viridiplantae > Streptophyta > Pinopsida > Cupressales > Cupressaceae > Sequoia > Sequoia sempervirens. The sequence continues at coordinate 39,879 of VDFB02050974.1, forward strand.
ATCAAGTTTCAAAGTCAAACGAATTACAATTCAATACGGCGACTATATAACGCAACTTTTTTGTATCAAAATTTTATTTTATTTTTTTGTTGGATCAAGGACTTCAATATCTGATGCACTCATATTTTTCAATTTTTTCTTTGATAATCTTCTATTTTCCACATGTGAAGTACAAAGAAATTCATTTTTGATGAAAACCTATGTTTAATAAAACTTAAAAAACAAATACATAACAAAACCAAAACATATTAAAATTATATTCATTGGATAGCTTGTTCTGAGGAATACCATAATCATTTGAAATAATTTTAAATGAATTCATTTGATCCCCAAAAATCTAAATCAAAAGTGATTTTTTATCAGCATTTTGATAGGTGTAAAGGAGACGCATTTATAGGTATGGTTTAAAACTAGCGAGGTTCTATCCAAGGGGTTTTGATCTAAGGTGATTTGATCAAATCCTTTTCAATTGGAATCCTTAAAATGGAACTTTTTAAGGCTTCAATCATTATATTTTCTAAAAATATGTGATTTCAGCTAAAATTCGTTCCTCTCAGGAATTGTAAACCACTATTATAACAACACCCCATCCATGTAGACATTAGGTATAATGAACTTCACTAGGTCACAATTCTAGGGGTTACCCACTGGAATACCCATGTTTCTATTTTTGAACCAACCAAAGAACAATTCCCACCCAATATAGGGTAATTTGGCATCCTTAATAGAACTATTCTTGTCAATCAAACCCTCAACTACTTGCGGACCTCAGAGAAGCAGTTGACACTTAGGTTTTTTATTGGTCGAGAGTGGCAATTGGTCAAAAAGGTATTTACTCAAAATCCTTTTGGGACCAAAAGCTTCCCCTTTAGATGAAGATTCTTTTGATTGTGCTTTGGGAGCCATGACACAAGAAGTATTACAAAGTAGGGTTTCTAGTTTCTTGGAACAAGGCTTACGACTCAGATAAGGGTTTGACATGGATTACAACAATGTAGGACCAACAATTTCTCTCTTATGAACGTCAAACCTTAAAATGCAGAACCAAGAAAACCCTAATTGGCTCAAAGGTTTAGGAAACCACAATTTATCAATAATTCTGATGGAAAGGTAGTAATTTACTTACTGGTTCTTTCACAGGTTGATAAACCTAGCCTCAACATCAAACAAGCCTAAAAAACCATAGCACGAGCTCTCCAAGTGTGTAGAATATCCTTCACAATGCTCAATTATGCTTTCAAGATAGGTTTTAATAGCTATGCAACCCCTGGTTTGGTAGCTTGACGTACTTTCCACTATTAAGGATCACTCGCATGAACCAAAATGACTCACTTGCCGTCAAACTGAGTTTTGAATGCCAACAATTGATCACACAGGTGTATTAACTGATGGACAATCCGGATTTAGTCAACTTGATTTGAAAAATCTGACTGTACATAGCTACAATACTCATCAAATGATAAAAATCCACATGGAAGCACTTGCTGGTGATCTAGAGGCTCCACCATCTCTTTGTCGCTGTAGCCAAAATCCACGTGTCTTCTTCCCCTCACCCCCGTGAGTCTTAACCTATGCAACTTTCATCAGTAGGGAGATGGGGAAGGGCTAAGATTAAATTTCACTTGAATTTGATATGCTCACACCTCAATCCAAGACCAATTGCCTATGACCTTATTCTTCTGACATAATCAACGGCCTAGATTAAAAGGTCTCAAACACATGTATATTACACCTTCTTTTAGTAGCGCACACTTTACTGCCCATGCCCCTTCAGGTTATTCCACATGGTAATCACTCGCTTCCCCATTGAGAACTTGGCATCAGGGGTGGAACCCACACTAGATCGCAAGGAGTGGTCAGGATTGACCCACATCACCTACTATCAACCATTGATTCTCCTCAAATCCCTCCTTGTTGACCGCTTGGAAACACTGGGCCCACTGTCGGAAAAGACATGCAACAACTGCCCACCAACCTGTGTGATTAATTTAGTGGAAAAGGAAAAGGAATGGGATGTCAAGGAGTAGCCAAGATGTAACGACATCATTCAGTGACCATTGTTGATTTCCTTTTAATATAGCCCATGATTTTTAACAAGGGGACCAGACCCGCCAATGCACAAGATATGTGGCTTACGCTCGCTAGCCTGTGAGAATAAAATAATAAGCAATGAAATAGAATGGGCACATAGGGAATAACATTGATTTGCTCTCGTCGATCAAATTACCATCATGGATTTTAATATCTACACACGCCAAAATTGGTAGTTTTAAGAAGTGCACCTGACTAGGCTGAAAAGAGCAAAACCCATGGAGTTAATGACTTAAGGCTTAAATGATTTTAACAAGAAATATTTAGCCCGACTTCAGAAAATTAAAATAATGACCCAACATATGAAAACTAATAAAACTAGATCAGAGGGTTTGTTATTTCATCGATTTTGATGGCATAAGATGTGACTTAAAAGATTTAACAAGAAATATTTAGCCCGACTTTAGAATGGGTCGCCGTATTATGTAGCCTACACCAGTTAGTCATGAAATTCAAGTCAACTACATTTGCAGCATGTGATCTCTCCTCATTTGCTTGATAGTTATGAGGAACTCCCCCATTATTGGGCCCTGTGTTTCATTGTCTTTTGTTGTTTGGCCTTTGATTATACCCTCTATTTTGATTCTGATAACCCTTATTAGAGGAGTTTTGGCCCTGGTAACCCCTTTGGTTGTAATTGTTATTCTGATAAGTACCCTGATTGTTGCTATTTTGATTAGGGTAGTTCCCTTGGTTTTGAAAAGGGTTCAATCGAAGCTGAGCCATGTCATTTGTAACCTGAGACAGTGTTTTCTTCAAGGTTTCTACCTCATTTGTGAGCTGGACTGTCTTCTCACTTTACACATTCTTAGCAGCAGGTGGCTAACCACTATGATTTGGTGTTCCAATTTGGTTCTAATGACCATGGGGACTTTGAGGAAGCTATGATTGTTGAAAAAGATCATAAGTTCCAGTAGCAAAGAATGGGATAGGTGGTTGAGTTTGCAATTCAGATATAGGTCCATAATGGGAAGGAGACATTCCTGGGACAGTATTGAATGGAGGGGTTGTGCTATGCATTTGATATCCTATTGAAGGGAAACCCCCTCCTAGGCCTTCTTGTTGAAAACTGATTTGTTGCTACAACTTGATAGCTAGGTGATAGACTTTAGATAGAGAGTCAATCTTAGCTAGTTGATAGGTCATTTGCAAGAACAAGCCCAGCAAGGGGTCTATAACCCTAAAGTAACCTTGAATGGCACTATCCTCAGTGACTAAATAGGGATCTTGCAATCTTCTATACATTTGTTGGAACTTGGTATTGAATAAAGGTAAAGGTTCACCTAGTTCCTTTTTGATAGTAGCGAATTGGTGATATAAAAGAGCTGGATCCACATAGATTCTGAACTGATTAATAAAATAATTTTCCAGGTGTGTCTAGGTCAGAATAGAACCTTGAGGGAGATTAAGGTACTAATTGTAGGCCATATCCCCTAAGGAATAAGGAAACAACCTACAGACTACATCCTGGTGGGCTATCTAAGCTCTAGTACAAGCATCCTTGAAAGCTTGTATGTGCTCTTTAGCACTCCTTGATTCACCATGAATGTACTTAGGAAAAAAATTCTCAGGGTTGTTAGGTAGGTCATGAAAACCTCCAGGAATAGTCCCCAATGGAGAGGGATTATTCTGAAAGAATTCCATTAGTGGCAATGGTGGTGGTTGAGTCAGTTGTTGTATGGGTTGAACCAGCTGTGATGACAATTGAGATGGACGTGATGGTGGGTTGATAGGTATCCACTGGGGTATTGGTGAAAATCCTAGTGGAGTGAGCGGAGCTAATAAAGGTGGTATGATGGTTGCCCCAGTCTTATGACTCTTGTGTCTTATTGGGGTCTTGAGTTCTATCAAAGGTGGTGGATTTTTAGTTGATTGAAGAACTCTGTGGGACTTCTTTAGGGATGAAAACCCAACTTTATCCAGCTTTCCCTTCTAGGCCCTCCTTCTAGCGCCACTTCCTGTTAATCATGATTTTGGCACCACAACAATGCAAGCAGAATATTGCTATTCTGCTTCTCTTGAAAGAGAAAGGCAACACATGGATGCCTTAGCTCCCAAGGTCTTTGTAGTTGGGTCTCAACTATGCTGTTGTTATTTAGTGGTCAATGCAATAGTAATATTCAAGGGGCCTGCTGGTGTGAGCTTCTAGATTGTTCTAAGATCAAGCATGAAATAAAACCTACTCTAACTGGGGTTTTAAAGAAACAACAAAAGATAGATCAAGGTTTTGAAACAGAAAAGAACAATAGTTCATCCAATCTTAACCAGACTTGTTAACTTCAAGGAATTATAAACTAAAACTGTAGAACAGAATAAGCTTGTGATTGACACACAACCTCTTTCATTCTCGGTGTTAATTCGAATAACAAATTTTAAGTTACCTATTTAAATTAAACAAAAAATAATATTTCATTCCTTGAAGACTTCACAAATCAAATGATCAATTTAAGACAAATATCATTCAAGAACACAACATGAAGTAGATTAAACTCTGATTGCTTCTACTGTCAATAAAATAGATAAGCAATATTTACAAAGCTGGCACAATCACCAGTGTACAGAGAATCTGTTTCTCCAAATTGTTTCCAACTACACTAAAAGAACTTAGAGAATACATTACAATCTGTACTGAAATCTAAGTGCTAAAAAAGAAGACAAGAGAAGCTTTCATTACTGAGAATCAAGATGCAACTCTATTTCCTTCTATTAACTGACTAACTCCTAACAGTTCTTAGTTTAAAAGTTCTCTAATCCTAGAAGTTCTAATCTAGAAGTGCTTATAATAAAAGTTCTCTATCTACCACTTTATAACCTTTACAAAGAGGCAAGAATGCCTTATATACAGAATGTACCAAAAGGAATGTGTTGTCCCCTACACTAGGGCTTACAAAATATATGCAGACAGGAGAGTCGGCTCTCAGATCTTTCTAAGGAAAGTCAAAACTACATCCATTGTGAAGCCCTATTGTCCATATTGTTGGAAGGTTGTTCCAGGGATCACCTTAGATCTTTTGCATCTACAACATTTACTCTGCTATCTCTGTGTCCACCTTGAACTCTGTTCAGGACACCTTGAATGCTCCAGGGCACTTTACCATTAATACTGATCAATCTCTGTCGATGGCTACTACAGCTGTCCCGTATGAGTCACGGTTTCTTCTTCTTTTTGGTTTCTTTCCTATTCAGGACTTCTCTGTTCATTGACCATCTTCTGGAAGCGCCATCAGGCCTCCTTGTAGATCTTTGCATTTCGCTCGAGTCGATCCATCATCATCTATTCTCAGAAAGAGTCCATCTGATTTGCATTCTGATGGTCTTCTTTCCCGAGAACAGTCAATCGGTCAAAGGGACCAATGAATCACTCTTTTGGCTTCCTCTGATTGGTCGGGCATATGCCACGTGAGCTCCTCAAGCAGTCAAAAGTGGTTTGAATAGTATCGCATGTCAGTGAGACACCATCGGTGTCTCCCCGATGCAATTTCACCTTTGTGCAGTTATCGACATGACACAAGATAGTCAGTGGGATGTTTCAGCGAGCAGTAGAAGTCATATCGAGTCCACAAAAACCCATCAGCAAGACCGCATCCTTTCACTGAGACCATATGGAAAAGCTTTTGTTTTCTTTTGGAGTCTCCCCAATCTTTGTTTTCTCCCTGCCAAGCCCATTCTGTTTCGGTGTAACTCTCCGTAGTTGCCCAGACCTTATGACAAGCTTTTGTTTTCTCCCCAAACTTATTCTGTCGGCAAGAGTCATGGTGATGCCAGATTCCTCGGGTGAGCTCATCTCTGACGTTGGTGAGAATATAATGCTTCAGGGAGACATTACCCCAAATTTCTCTTCTCTTATCGAGCCCCTCCTTGTTATTGGCGAGACTCCTCAATGTCGGCCAGACCTCTTGGCGCATACCTTTCCTCTCCTCGAAGGGACATCCTGTCGGCGAGACCTCCTTTCTTCTCCAAGACCTTATGGCGAAGGCATTACCCTCTTGGTGAGCTCTGTTTCTTTTGGTGGGACTTCGCATGGTCGGGGAGACCTCGTAGCGATCCCAGACTACTATGCCAATGCCGCTTTTGTTGTTGTGACATCATCTCTTCGGCCAGACATTATGCTGAAGGTTTTATCCTTCGCTGAAACTCAGGTTGTTAGGTGGGACCCTCCTCTGTCGGTGGGACTTCATTCAGTCAGTAGGACATTATACCGACCGAAGCCCCCTTTTGCCGAATTTTGTTGTCGCCAAGACCCCTCTTGTGGTTATACTGATATGCTTTCCTTCTCTCCACTTGTGTCACCGTAAGATTCCCCTATCGGGGAGATGTCCTATAGATACATTATGCTTCATCGAGGGATCTCCATAAGGACATCTTTTGTCACTGTGACAACCTGATTCTCTCACAAATGAAACAATATGTCAGTGAGACTTTATGGGTCGGCAAGACTGCCAGACCTCACCCCGATAGACCTCCCCTTGTGCTTTGTTGGTGTGACTTGAAGATTTCGCTGAGACCACTTGGTGAAGAAGATGAATCCTGCCGAAGTGTTTGCTCGTTGTGCGGTAGTCGGTGAGACGTTAGGAAGTCACCAAGACTTCCTCCCAAAGCCAAACCCTCATACCGAAATGTGTTCTATCTGTCGTCGGTCGGTGAGACATGGGGAAGTCGTTGAGACTTCCCCTTGAAGGAAATCTCCTGCCGAAGTGTTAGCCCAGTGTTGCTAGTCGGTGAGACCTTGTGAATTCGCCGAGACTTCTTGGCGGGGAGAAAACCTTATGCCGATATGTGAATCTCATTTGATAGCGGTCAGTGAGACATGGAGATTTCACCAAGACAGTCCCCCGAAGATAAACTTATGCCGATAGGAAACTCTTAGTCACCAAGACGATGAATGATGTCTTGGTGATTAAGGCCTGCATATGATTTCTGATCATTGGGACATCACCAAGGTCCTGCTGACCTTGCCTTAGCTGATTTTTCATGACCAACTGGATTGAAGAATGCACCCCAACTGAGCTCCCTTGAAAAATATCATCCTATATGTGATTTAACCCATTAAAACTTCAAACAAAATGATCATACAAAGAGTTCGGGTTTCAGGCCAACCCGCGAAACCCAAGCCAGGGAGGAATTTTGGAGAATTCTGAGCCAGACGGATTCTAGCGGAATAAACATGAAAAAACCCAGCAGAAAGTTAATCCGATCATTATCAATCAAGGAACCACATGCGAGATCTTCAAAATAGCATCAATTAATCGTAAAATGCATCATCATTTATTAACTAGTCCTGCTACTCCCTACTTCTTCACATTTCATCAAATTCTAGGGAAATCCGCGTGGGATGGATTTCCATGAAGGAGAAGACATTCTGGCAAACCCGAAAAAAATAGGGAACAACAGATTTTGGGAAAATCTAGAGGAGAAAGAAATCCATGAAGAAGGTACATCTCCTTAGAGGCCTCGGGGATTTTGGGAAAATCTAGTCCACACGGAATTCTGCGAAGACCAAAAATCCCTGAACAACAGTGTTCGACCGGAGCTCGAGTGAGATACGGGAAAATTCGGATGGGGTGGAAAATCCCAAACTCAAGAGAAAACATGAATTCAAACTGAGGTAGAAACAAACCTAAACTGAAAACACACCACCCTCCTTAAAGCTGGCGAAGGCAGAAATAAGTCGAGATGGGGACGAGAGACAAAATGGATAAAGCAGAATCAAGACCAGAACCAAACCCGAACCAAAAACTTTTTCAAGTTTCGGGTTCGGATTCCGTTCCGGGCCCGCCTCTAACGTCATCCGAAAAGAGAAAGAAAGGACAAGGAAAAGAAAGAGAAAAAGGAGGGAAAACCCCATGATGAAACAAAAGAAGAAAAGGAAAACAAAAGAAAGAAACACGTGGAATCGAGATCGGAACGGAACCTGAACCAGAAACTTTTTCAAGTTTCAAGGTTCGGTCCCCATTCTGGTTCCAAGTCCACCGGAAACAAAAAGAAAAAGATGCGCAAGGCCGAAAACACCCAAGGAACAGGACACAAACCGACAAAGACCAACGAAGAGAGAGAAAAGGCAGGGTCAGACCCGGGACGAGACTCGAACGAGGAACTTGAAAAAGTTCAACATTCTGAATCGGACCCGGACTCGACTTCGAGAAAGAACAAAGGAAGAAGACAAAGAATAGTCAGAACTGAAACCAAGAATGGAACAAGGCCAAAACTTGGAAGGAATTTCTAACTCCGATATTGGTTCTTATTCCGCCTCCAACAGAACTCCAAAAAGGAAAACGCCTAAGGCATAAAACCAAAGGCCCAAGGGAAAAGACAAAGGGGGACCCATTTTGTTCCAGAACAAAATGGGGTGGTTATGCAAGGCATAACAGATCCCTTTCTCAGGAGGCTCATATTTAAGATTCAAGGCGTTGGCCACTTATTTGGGCATGGTCATGGTACTAGCTCCCGAATCAATCATATTACTGTGCAAAATCTTATCTCCCACAATAAGCATTAAGAAGAAAGTAGTAGGCTTTGATTTTCTTACCTTTTTCACATTTGTATTTTCCACGACATTCATGTATGATGTAGCTCCTGAGGATTGGGGTTCAGATGTAGGCCCTTTTCCTCTATAATGGTTGCATGCTAGGATCGTATCCGTCCATGGTGATTGTTCTTTTCTCAATGCCTCTTGGAGCAATGTATTTTTCTTTGGTATGGATATAAAATCCCATAAAGACATGTTAGCAGGTGCCTTCTTCAGTTACTCAACCATGTCAAGTGTTCTGACTGGTGAGACTTTAGACTTGAATGGTAGCATTTCTTTTTCCTTAGGAAAAGATCGGTCCAATGTAGATGGGCTCAATGCTTTTTCCATATCCCTTCCTAGCAATGTTGGAGCTTGCGACTGCTAAGTAGGCCGCATGTGTGAAGCTTGTTGTACTTTTGATTTAGATTGTTGTGGCTGTATCCTTTGTTGTTGTGATTATTGTACGTGTTCTCTAATGAGTCTTCTCTTGGATTGTGTATTGTAATCCAACTGTACCTATGAAGCACTTGTTGTCAAAACATCATTTGCAAATTCAATACTAACATGTCTTCCTCTTCCATCCAAGAAAAAAGCACCTAGTTTGGTAAAATATCTAGCTCTTGCTCTAAGGACATTCCTTATGTTTACACTCTGAAACGAGCATTCTCCATAACAGGAGACTCATAATCTTCTATGTTTGAAAACACACCTTGGTTTCTCTGCTCTGGTATCTTTTGTTGAAGATTTCTCCTTGGAAAATTACGGCGCATATGGCTATCGTTACATGGGAAGAACCATGCATTCTCATTTTCTACCAGGTTATTCTGATCTGAGACTAAATCCGTGTTTGGGTTGTTCTTGATAGTCTAAAGTGGCATGGTGACTGGAGCTATCTAGTTTGCAGATGCCTATTGTTGGTTACCTCCTTTCAGAGCTCCTTGGTAAGTGTTTTGTTGATAGGATGCCCTTCCTCCTTGATAATTTTGTATGGGATGCTTTGAAGGTGTCTCATAATGACATCAGATAAGGACTAGCTAATTTGTAAAGGACCGCATGAGGCTCTTCATATCATTAAAATCCGCTGCTAGTGAGGAGGATCCTGACGTGGTAGATTATATTCCTGGGTACACATACATGGATGGCGGTGGGGCAACCAATGTGTTTTGGATCAAGGTAGAATTATTGTGAGTTGCTTCTTCTCGAGGTCCACCAGATATCTCTACGAACATGGGCAACGACAGTCATGGTGGAAGCTTTTCAACATCAATTAGACTATTCTCTATGCATATAGCTAGATTGTATGTGTCGGGCAAGGTATCTTTTCCCATTGAATGTACCATGACTACAATATATGAATTGAAAGATTTTAGATAGAACATGAATTCCATAGCTATCAAAGGCTTGGCTATCACAGGAATCCTCTGCCAGGTTTTGTGAAACCTGGTGTTGAAGTTGCTTGAATGACCTCCTACAAGGATCTCTTGATAGTGATCAATTGTTGTAGTAAGGAGGAGCAACGTCCTTTCTCTAAGAAATGCTCGAATAGTTTCTCCCTGAGTTCATCCCAAGAGTGGATGGAGCCAAAAGTTGGGGATCTATACCAGTCCTAAGCCTTCCCTTTGAAAGACATAGCCAGTAATCTAAGGGCCACATTTTCTTCTGTAATGTTATGGAATTTGCATACCTATGGTATGTCTTGAAGATGCTTGGAAGGGGTTTTAAAATCCTCCCTAGTGAACCTCATAATTTCTTTGAGAGCATTGGTAGGTATGGTGGGCCATACATCTGGGGGTGTGGGTGGAAGTAGCGAGTTGCCACTATTCCAGGTCACAAAATTTCTAGGAGCGGGAGCACCTAAGTGAGCCATTCAAAATAAATTCCTATGGATGGGGTAAATGAGTATTGGGTGGGTGCATGAAGTTGGGTTACACTTTTGTGGCCAACTTAAAAAAATAAATGAAAATGACATAATGCACTCGCATTATGTCATTTTAAAAGAAAAAAAAAAGTGAAAGCTATTCATTTTCTCTTGTCTGTTTTTCTGCTCTGCCCGCGGCCAAAAAACCTCATTTTCACACTCACATTCTAGGAGGAGGAATTCTACAAAATTCATCAACAATAGTTTCTTTTCCTTTGCAAAGATGGCGCCATGGCGACAAAGAGGTGGAGGAGGTAAGTATTGTTTGCTATTTGTTTTGAATTTTCAAGTTGATTTTGTTTGTTTTACGTTAGATTTGATTGTTTTTTTTTAAATTTGTAGGAGATGCAAATAATCCTGCAAATCCTAAAAATCCTCAAAGAAAAGAATAAGAAAATCCTCCTCAACAAAATCAACCTCCCCCACCCATCACTCAACAACCTCCTAGCACTCAACAAAATTTGACGAGTGAAATTGAGAACAACAAAAAACAAATTGAGGATCTTATCAGTAGGTTGAGTGATCCAAATGCTTCAACCACAGAAAGAATGACACTAGAAAATTCAATAATGTTAAAAAATGTAGATTCAATAACCCAACAAATAACAGGATGGCAAGATAGGAAGCAAGAAACTAGGGTATATTATGCAAATAAACTATCATATAAACAAGTAAGAGATTTAAAAATTACTAAAGGTTATTTGTGCTCTTTATTCACTATCCCTAGAACAAATCAAAATCTTATCCTCAATGTGAAGAGGTTTCCTATTCATTGGTGCCACCACCAAGAGATTATGAACCGTTTTTATGATAGGTGGTACTTGGTCTTTGATTACCCACCGTGCAACAATTGTGAAGTCCCCCAATATTTTCCTAGGAAACTATATAGTGAGTTCGTATTGAACCAAATCCCAAATTATTTTGATATGAGGGAGTTCCAGGGGAGAGGTGGGGGGTCAGCTCAGGATAGGCTCGGTGCATAGCTGGATCCTATGCGGCAAGGGAGACGACCTCTCACTAGGCCGCCTCATGAGCACATTGTTATGCCTATCATTGCGAAGGAGAGTGCCGACGTAGAGACATTGTAGGCGATCAAAACTTTGATCCAGAGTGTCATCCATAATACTAGCCCTATTGTACATCACCATCCAGGGGAGTCTTCGGGTGGTGTCCTTTGAACCCATGTGTCTCAATCTTGTGGGGCGACTTGTTCATATGACCCCACCGACACTCAAGAGGCTGCTACGCAGGATTCATATGTTGTTATGCGGGATACGTATGCTACTACATAGGATCCATATGCCTCTAAGGGGATGGAGAGGATGACTGACATTTTGCATCGTGCATATGGCATTGATAGTCAGGTAAAAGTCAACATGTTCATTGAATTTAATTTATTAAATTTCAATTCTAAAATGCATGATTAACTAATTTAGTTTTATTATTTTAATAAAATTGTAGGGTCACAGTGTTGAGACTAGATACACTAGTCCTCCACCTACTTATTTCTATAGTACACCTATCAGTGGGGTATGTAACTAGTAAACAATTATAAATTTATTACATGTTAATAGCATTGTTTTACGAATGGTATTTTAATACATGTGATTCTGGATGTTGAATAGGCTAATATTGGCGGTTTCAAGCAAACACCTCCTAGTGCTAGTGGATTTACTCAAATGTACACAAAGGTAATAGAATAAAGAGAACTTAACTAATGAATTCTACATAATAGATTTGTGTAGTTTATATTATATTGTTGGTTACGTTGCATTACATATCATTCAAACTCAAAGCATTACTTCAAATTCCATAACCAATAACTAGATGTTGATAGATGACAAAATTTCAAATGTACAATATAGTTGTTTAGAAAGTCAACATAAGCAACACAATGCAATTGCTTCACATGGAGGCATGTGCTTGCAAAGGTGCACCAACACGACAAACTATGGATGCTTGGAAAAAATCTATGAAACCATAATAGTAAGCAATAGCATAGACAAGGAAGTTAGTGATGCAGAGCATCATATCAAAATACTCAATCATCGGGGTACACCTGATGTAGAGCATCCAACAAACACCATCAACATCATTTCTTCAAGGGATTTCAATCCCAAATAGAATTAGGAGAAGATCAAATATAATTTCATCATAAATCTACTTTTCATTCAACCAAAATCCACTCAAATTCTCTTAACCATTCCATAGGCCATCATTCATCATTCCACTAATCAGTATTCCAATTGAATCATTCAAAGAAAAAACCATATTAAAGAAAACTTTGACTTAATCAATTAGATTCACATCATTCTCAACCACCATAAACCTGATTATTGACACTTGAACAATTCATCCTTTCATTTATTCACCAAGGCAATGTAAATCAACTAAATCATACCTCACTGTTATCAGTCCATTATTAAGCATTGTACTCACCATATTTTGACTGCAGTAGTCTATTTACAGGTTACAATCTCCTGCTACAACAAAATATTGATTATCATCTTGTGGTTAATCACCAATTTGCTCAAAAGGATTCATAATACTCACCCATCCAACCATCAAAGTCACCAAAATTTCCTTATACACCTTAACTAAATTTAGTAACATCAATCATATCATTAGTTTGATAGTAACCAAGCACTCAATATCATCCTTTCCACTGTTTAAACAAACATCTTTGTTTTAACCAAACAATATCATATTCCTTTAGTAGGTCTGTCAACCATTGAATCGGGTAGTTACATTCCTATCTCAAAGCTTATTAAAAAACTCAATGCACATTTAGAAACACTTTCTAGCACATCACAACATATCAAAGTTCTTAGACATTTGACATAAAGAAAATCATCAGATTTTAGACTGTCCTCTGAAGAAAGGCTAGTAGATTAGGCCTGTTTTACAAAGGAGACCCCTTCAAAACCATTCCAAATCACTCAAAACCTCAAAATAGTCTTCAAGCATGTCTTATAACTCAATATTTCACCATTTATAGGGATTGAAAACTATGAAAATGTTCTAATCCAATAAACCCTCGTTTATAGGGTGTAAAAACACAAATCAAAGAGGGTTTTGTGAAAAATACCCTTGCAAACCTCTATTTCTCTGGCCACCAACTAGAACATGATTTTTTTTATCTTCCAAGACCTTCCACATCATTTCCAAGCCTCTACAAGCTTTATTTATTCATGACCCATGACTGTAGCATCACTTTGTGTAGGAAAATCCTCTATTTTCTAGTGTAGCAACAACTCCACCATGGTATTCTTGTTTTTCCCTGCACTTACAATCATCAAAACATTCAAAACATCCTAACATTAACCTACTCCACCAATTTACTTGACCTACATTGGTGGAGTAGTGAAGAAAAACCCTATTGGACTCTCAAACTTGCTTCTAAAAGGACTCTGTTGGGCACTGAAAATTGCCTCTTATTCTTTTGTTTTCTAAAACTAACCAAGTCCAACTCTTGAAATTGGAAACTAACTCCTCTTTACATGTATTCACACTAAGATTTAACTTTGGGTGTTCCTAAATTACCAACACAAGAAAACAAAACAATGGAGTAATGTTGCAAACTCAGAAACAAGGAATTTTTATTTCAAAATCTAATTACAAGAACACAAACTTATTCTTTTTCTTGCCTTTACATGCCTTTTAAAGATATTTCCTTTTCCATAACTATGTTTCCATCAGTTGAAACTACCCCTTTTAACCCTTAATATGTCTGATTTCCTTGTTTTTGTCAATTTAACAACTTTATATTAGATTATTGCATTGTTTGCATTTTCCCACTTTGACCACCTAGAACTTACCCATAACCTTAAATACATTCAAATAAGACCTCATATGACCTTGAACATGCTTAGCATCATTTTTCCATGACCTTTTGTGATTGAATCAATACAAATTTGAAAACTCATCCCTTTTGCAAAATTGAAAAGTATTTGATGACCTAGGTGCTCCTGTACCAACATTTGACCCAATTGAATCAGGAGAAGATCAAATTGAATAAGCAACTAAAATTTCTTTCTCTTTTCATCAAAAATCACATTGTTTCATTTTCAAACCACAAGGAAACAACAAGCCAACTCATTTCAATACTTCTCATCCTCAAGCTTCAAATGTCTTATTTATCAGCAAAAATGACTGATCCATGCACAAGAAACCTAATTAAAGTCACTAAACAATCCACTCTTTCATCATTCACCAAGGCACCCTTCCACTCAATTTGCTTTACCTAGGAAAAATAACCAAAAACTAATCTTTTATGTTACAACCTATATCCATCAGATCCTAACACACCTCTGTCATCATCAATTTATCTGAATTCAAAGAAAAAACCTGATAAAGAGCTCTGAATCTTTCAATTCCTTAAACAACTCACCAAATTTTCACTTTTACCAACTGGTTCCTCAAGACCAAGATACTACAATCAACCATTTACACCTCAATCATTTCATCTGACTTCCAGGACATTACTCACATCATGTTTATTGACTAAGCTTATTCTATGCACAAATCAAGCCCTACAAAGGAGGGTTTACTGCATAAGGTACTTACAAACCTTAAATACTCCTTCCACTACCACAAAAACCATGGAAATAGCATGCATAAGCTTTAGAAATGATGTAGAGTGGTAGGGAAGGAAAACTCACAATCACAAATGGAAAAGTCACTCCACTGAATGCTTCTCTCAAATACTCTTATGAGGAGTCCTAAACTCCACTATTCTTTAAGAGATCAACCCCACACACCTAGGGTTCACAACTCAGAACACTCACAAAGCTTGAAAAAAATTGGATCATGTCTCATTAAGTCAAAACAAGGTTTAACAACCCTCTAGCATTTAGGTTACAAAAAACACCCATCACTATGGTGACTTAGACCTCACTCTCTCTTAAGGCTTGCAGCCCTTGCCCGGTAGGACACTCAGAATAAAAAACACAAGGAATACTGTTAAGACACCAAACCTATGGATTCAAACCCCTAAGATGGACCCCTAAAACATTCCAAAACCCTTCTTCTTGACTGTCAAAACATCACTCACAATGGCCCTTTCTACCACTGCTCCAAAAGGCCTAATTCACAGACCTACACCTAGGTATTGACTATATAGGTTCTCCCCTTCACCCCAAAGCCCAAATTTAGACTCCTATAGGTTCTCCACACCTGTTTCCACCATTCCTAAGTGCCTCTTAAACAGATTCTTCAAAATCAAGCAAAAACTCATTTTTTTTGCTTGTCAATTATGCTTGACACATAGAGATGTCAAGCCAAAATTCATGCACAACTTCCAACAATGATCCTGTCATTCTCCAAAGCATTGAGGACATGATAGTACAGCCTTATATCTTCCATCCCACTAAGATTTAGCAATTTTACAATGTGGGAATGGAAAAAATATACATTTTTCACCCAAAACCCTGATTTTAAGGGTTTTCGGACCACCCGATAGAGAAATTGGAATATCTCCGTTGATACTCAATGAAATCTCACCACTCCAATGGAAAAGGAAAACTTATTCAATTACTTATCCAACCATTATGGGCTTGGATCATGAAAGTGAACATACAATCCGTACCAAGTACGAGATCAACAAATTCTTTAGAAAAACATCAAACTTCTTATTGAAACTTCTTCAAAACATCAACATCAACCTTTCCTTGACCAAGAGAGGCATATTTGAAGTCTTAAAAACTCCCTCCAACTTCTTGCAACTATCTTTTGAAAAGAGAGACGTTGGAAAACAACTAATCTCATGCTTTGACTTCTAATTGCCTAGTT
>VDFB02050974.1:56285-132191 GCA_007258455.2 Sequoia sempervirens
CTATGGCTAAAAGCCTAAAAAAAGTACTTTTGAACAAGCTATGGATGCTTGGAAAAAATATATCAAAGCATAATAGTAAGCAACAAGCTATGGTCTCATTTTTTTTCATGCGAAAATCAGTGTGATTTTATTCACATTTTTTTGCAGGTTATATAAACAATTTTTTTTTTGGCAATTTTGTTGTTTTAAATGACATTCAAGTTTATGGTGGTTTTGTTGTTTATATGATGATATGTGATATTCTAAGCCTAATTCATTCTTGTAGGTTACATAGATATATATTTTTTTTTTTACATGTTTTTTGTACCAACAAACCCAAAACTAACTGAACCCCCCTCCAAAAAATTTTGGCCAAACCGGCAAACCGAACCCCCAAACTTGAACCTCAAAACCTATTCCAACACTCTTCATTTTTCCTGCACAAACTTAATTGACCACCAAATTATGTTGCCCCTTCACTTTACCCACGTTTACACATAGAACACTTGATGAGTTTGTATCCACTTTAAATTACATCCCCGATCAATGCTGAGATATGCAGCCATATATCAGGAAACCTGGACAATATTAGCCTGTAGAAATGACTTGCCTTTTCAGCATCATGTAGTTGTTCAAACAACCTAGGAAGATCAAACAGTTTTGTGACTTTACCCCATGGGAAATCAAGTGAAACACCATATTCATCTCTATTTTTGCTTCATGACACTGCTATTCTTTGATTCATTTGGTCAAGGGTGATCCCACAATAGTGGTTTACAATATTTGGCCAAACTAGACACTGAAATTATTATTTTTAACTAAATCTTCACATTCAGGAATCTATAGCGGCTAAACTATGAGGAATTTGAAGATGATGAAAACTAGAGTCTCGTCACATTTTTTCTATAGATTCTAAAAAAAAAAATTCAAAATTTTTGGAATTAGATTACACTTCTTTTTCCATCTCCCACGAAAATTGGTTTTTTTCAAAAAACAACATTTTTAAAAAGTGACACACACTGTATAATGTATAACTTTTTTTCCATGAGGAATAAAATTCTAATTCTTTTGAATTTAGATTTGTAACTCTGACATCTAGTGCTTCCACTTGGTTAGATAGTTTTTATTAAATTATTTTTCTTTAATCGAGTTTCAAAGTCAAACCAATTACAATTTAGACATAGCGACTATATAACACAACTTTTTTGTATATATTGAAATTCAATTTATTTATTTTGTTGGATCAAGGACTTCAATATCTGGTGGACTCATATTTTTTTTTTTTTTTGATAATCTACTATTTTTCCACATGTGCAGAACAAAGACCTTCATTTTCGATGAAGAACCTATGTTTAATAAAACTAAAAAACCAAATACATAATAAAATAAAAACATATAAAAAATATATTCATTGGATAGCTTGTTCCGAGGACTATCTGATTCCAGAAGGGTTTTTGAAGACTTCTCCATTTTCATCCTCAACCCGAGCTCTAATGCGTTCGGTCGAACCAATAGATTCGTACAAACCCCCAAAATCACTTTTTTTGCTTTGGGGTCATTTTTTGTGAGTTTTCCTTCCTCACTTGAATTGTAAACCACTATTGTGGCTTCACCCTCAAACAGGTTACTTGCCTTATATAAGCTTCCACAATTTACTTGCATATTTAGTAGGAAACATACAATTATAACACCAAACATAATTCCTCTATCCTATATGCTTTGATAGATGTCCAAAATAGTAGAAGCTATTATAACAGGTGCTTTGTTCTTCATTTTACTACTCGGTATAGATATATGACCTTTTGATTCATTACAAATGAATTATTGTCTTCAATTGTAACAATGTTTCCCATGAATTAACATTTGATCAAACTGACTGTCATCACAAGCTTAGTCCCCCTGATAGTTATGAGCCCTCTTATGTCATCAATCCTCTTCATTATGCTAACATGATCCTTGTACATGTTGTCACTGCTCATGATTTTTTTACCATCCTTGAACCTTGCAACTCTTTTAATATAAATGATTTTCTTCACCACTCCTAAGCTGTCATTGCTTATGGTGATTTTCCTTTTGCATTTGTTGCTTACCAACAAGGGTCTTCATTGATTGATCTCAAGGAATTGCAACAACTAACATTTGTAAATTTTAAGAGTCCCATCAGTGGGTCTTTCTAGGGACATTTCTTCCTTAGTGAACAAAGTGAGATTTCAGAATCTTCTGGAAGAGAAGATCGAGTGCCAGAACCATTGGGTGACAAATTGCTTTAATTTTCAATTTTTTAACCTCACTTGGTGGCCCCATGCCACCAAATGAAAAAGGGAAGTCAATATTTACCCCTATCAAACACCAGTTTGTTAAAGGAGTTGATCTCCCTCAATCCATACTTACCTCTGTCACACCACAACATGAGTAACTTCATTTTTGCAAAATAAAGTGCCAAGCTACCTTTGAACAAGTGTGAACTTGCTCCTTATTTAGCTCTACTATCACATGGAAACCAAATAACATAGGCCACATCACTACCACCCATTTAATTTTCTAATTTTGTGGTAAGTGACAACATATGAGGATAATGATCAAGACCATATGAAGACACAATCTTATCACATTTACCAACCCCCTCATAATGATTAGGGTCAAAAAAGATATAATCCCTCAGAAACAGTGTGCAATCCTCTTGTGTATTAAGCAAAGATTGCTCACACATTTGTAACTCTATCAACTAAATTACATCACATGAAAGTTTATCATCATCCAAACAACACAACCCAATCACATTATCATGTGCCTCAAGGTTTTGATAACTAGATTTATCAACACCCATAATACCTTCATCTTCATTCAAATCATGACATTCAGAAAAGGCATCAATATCCGAAATAGTGTTTTCCACATCAGATTCATAAACAAGATTATTATCACTCGTAATGTTATCACTCAAAAAGGCTTCAAGTGCAGGTGCATATGACTCAAAATATTTTTTTAAAATAAAACCCTCATAGTGAGTGTTCAAAACACATTCACTATTTCTAGGATTATCACACTAAACATTACCTCTTGCATCAACATGAATGTATGAAGCATACTACTCATGAGGAAAACTATGAGTTGCATATCCAAAAAAAAAGTTCTCATATATGCATCCATGTGATTAACACAATCACATTCCTCAAGTGAAAACTCATCATAATAACTATCATTAGCTGCTTTAATATTTGTCTCTACATTTTTAGTTTCATGTAAAACCACATTTGTGCTAACCTCGTGTAGACTTTCAGTGATAAAATCAAATCCCACAAAAGGAGTAGAAGAAGGTGAAGAATCAAACAAGAAAAGAGTTCCATGTTCATCACTTACATTACCAACATATTCATGCTCCTTATAATCAACAATCTGAACCGATTCATCCAATGAATCTCTTGCATACATATCTCCTTCCTTGTTCATACTGCTACAATAGTCAGCAGGCTCATATTCTTGACTATCAAACTAAAACCCATCATTGGTTTCTTCATTGAAACCACCTATGGATGATCTTTCCAATTGAAATTCATTGCACACCTTGTCATTTGTATCTGATATATCACCATTTTCAAGAGCGTTCCTTAAATCAGTAGGATCCTTTGCCTCATCACCATGAAAATTTTCACCAATGCTACACACACTTGTAGAATTGGTATGACCAAGCGTATCATAAAACTGTTGGTTACACATTTCTTCTTCTAAAATAATGTTCAATTCATATACCTCATCATTCTCTTTTTTAAGAGAATTTGGAGTCCCATGTTGTTCCTCACAACATCACATTCATTGCTTGAAGAGAAAATATTCAACTCACCTTGGTTTTCAACATCTAACCTTTCCATACAAGGCTCCGAAAATCTTATACCTTAGTACTATGTGAAATGAGATGACCATTCAAGGAGCACTCAAGAATATCATAGGTTTTCATAACATCACCATGCATTTGTGAGCTTTTAGAAATATTGTCATTATCATTATTGAAGTTCACTTCTCACTTAAGGAAATCAATTCTACCTCTTCCTCTTGAGATGAATCATAGTCACTAGGACTAAAAATAGAATTGCAATCATCTTTCAATCAGCCAGATAAGAATACTCCTCAGCTGATTGCATACTCACAAATTAGCAATACTACTATTATCATCATGAAGAGATGAGACTTCAGAATCATCATACCCTTCAACTGCACTTTCACAATCCATAGATGAGAAAATACTTCCAGCATCATTTGCATCATTGCATCCTTCTTTTGTTATAGAAGATTGACTCTCCACTTTTGTGTCTTCAAAATCAATAGAAGGCATAACTTCACATGTTCTATTCAGCTCATCATATCTTATACCATTATGGCTGTAATTTTCTTTTGGATAGATTTTCTCAATGGGTTGTTCAAAAAAAAAACTCTTATTACTAAATGATATAGATTCAACTTTTTTTTTCAGATTTCTATTCAAATTCTTCTTGGGTATGAAGGTTTTTATTGATTCTTCTTCAAAATAATCAATGAGATGTATTCTGAGCTCATTCCATGAATCTATGGAATGCATTGGTAATCTGGAAAACCAATATTCAACATTATTTTCTAAATTTATTACAAAATATTCATGATAGAATCCTCTTCTATTATTTGAAAATCTTCCATCAAATCAATGAAACCCTGTACATGTCTTGATGCTAACTTTTCAAGATCTCCTCTAAACTTAGGAAAATATTCATTAACTCTTCTTGGGACAGAATGTGGATAACCCTAGATTTTACTGAAGTCCATAGGGTTATATCTTTCACTAGTGAACACCTGTCTTTGAGGACATGATTATGTTTTAGGCATGACATTAGAGCTTGTAGAGGGAGAAGTAGGATAGCCATGCATATTTGCAAATAAAATTTATTCTCTCTACAATTATTCAATTCTCAATTTCCCTTTATCCCTTTCTTGTAGTGCTAAATTTTACTAAATAAGGGAACCAAAGTTTTCTAGGACCTTCAAACATGGTCTTCATATACAAATTTATGCTTCTTGAAAACCAAAATATGGAAAATTCCTGGGTATGTTGCAGTTACTGCAAATTCTTCTTTCTGATTGGGAATCTTCATAGATCTGAAACTTTCTTCACATCTTCACCAAGTTCTTTAGCAAAGTTACCACCTCTCTTCACAGAGGACTAAACTTCAAGCAATATGAAGCTCCTTCAAAGATGAATATCCTTCGGAGTTCTTTTCAACAGTAGAGCACCAAAGACCGTAAAAATTTCAAGTTCACTACAATAATTTCCTTCTCCAGGTATGAATTCCCTCAATATTTGATCCAAATGCTCATATTAGCGAATAATATGACTTTGTGATAAAACAGTCTGCAACTGGAGGTTCAAAGTTCTCCCTAGTAGAGTCATCATTCTGTTGGTCCTCAAATCTGCAATCAACTTGAATCCTAAAGGGGTGCTAGGCCTAATGGTAAGATTTAAGGAGATATTTGGACAATGAATGGGAGATTGAATTAAAATGTTAAATATGCCCCAACGAAGAGGAGAATTTCTACACAATTTTTTTCTTCTCTTCATCATGCAAGAAGGATCACATAGAAGGTTAGAATCATATAAACAATAATGGAGATTAGCTTAAGCAGTATCATATCATGTCAGTTACATAATCCACTAGTACAACTTGCTGCACTAAACCATAAGGAAGCTACTAACTGGTTTGTACATACCTTCATGGTTGAGTTTGAGTTATCTTCGCGTCCCTGCTTACTCTACTTATGATGGGGTGCAAATTGATTCCAACCAAAGTGGATTCAAATCCTATCCACCCCTCCAAGTGGATTATGTGGCTCGTGGTGAGAGATAGAGTGTGTCATTCAATCCCTTAAACTACGTGCAAAATGTCTTCCTAGTGACCCTCTTGCCATGGTACACCTAGCTATGGTAGCTTAAGGATCTCTTAACGGCTATAAGGTTACACAGGGAGTTTGTTCTACCTACTTGATCATGCTAGGGAATTTTCCTTCCTGAAGTCCTTCTATCGGCTAAGTAATGAAGAATAGCCATCAATGGCATGGAATGACCCTAGACTAATGACCATCTCGAGCTAGTACTGCTTCTAGACTCTTATACATCTTGAGCATAGTGCTGCCCCTAGACTATTGTCCATCTTGAGCCTAGTGTCACCCCTAGACCATCATCCATCTCAAGCTTAGCATCGCCCCTAGACTATGGTCCATCTCAAGCATAGTACTGCCCCTAGTCTTTTTTCCATCTTGAGCCTAGTTCTACTCCTAGACTACCGTCCATCTCGAGTAGTAATATTCCTTGGCTCAGGCTTAGTGTTGGACCAAAAGTAGGTTCCCAACTCAAACTTAGTAGGTTCCAACTTAGGATCAATAGTCTCCGATCATAGCTGCAAACAAGCATAGCATGGCTAGATATTTCATGAAGAGCACCTCATACTCATAGACACCTTATGATGGGGAGAAGGTAACTTTGAATCTCTAGATATCTTGAGATGGTTATCTATTCTATTCATTCCTTCAAGAATAATTTTCAAAACAAGGATTTATAAGGGCTGCAATTCCATACTACAACAGTTCATGTACTCCACTAGAGGAGAATGACTACCTATTTACTTGTTCATAACAAAAATATCCCACATATTTTTATTTTAATTGTAAAGGATTTGACCCGCACCATTTCTAAGGTAAAATTGGTCCATAAAGACAATAACTAAGGGAGTTATCTTAATTTTTTTTTTTTCATATCAGACTTAACCAACACCATTTCTAAAGAAAAATCAAACTATTATGACAATAACAAAAAGAGATATCTTAACTCCTTTGCATCAGATTTGACCAACTAACTTGCTAAAGAAATTTAGACCATTAAGACCATGACTGAAAGAGATATTTTAACTCCTTTGCATCAATTTGACTAGCTAACTTGCTAAAGAAAAATTAGACCATTAAGACCATGACTGAAAGAGATATTTTAACTCCTTTGCATCAATTTGACCAGCTAACTTGCTAAAGAAAAATCAGACCATTAAGACCATGACTTCAAGATATATTTTAACTCTTTTGCATCAAATTTGACCAACTAGCTTACTAAATAAAAATCAGACCATTATGACTATGTTGAAAGAGGTTTTTTTAATGCATTTGCACCATATTTGACCAGCTAGCTTTCTAAATAAAAACCAGACCATTAAGACTATGCTGAAAGAGGTTTTTTTAACGCACTTGCATCATATTTGACCAACTAGTTTACTAAATAAAAATCAAACCATTAAGACTATGCTAAAAGAGGTTTTTAAAGGAGATTCTTAGCTTTCCACCAATATAAATTATGCTTTACTTTGAATTTAATAAGTAATTATTATTCATTTTCTGTTCAAATTACGACTAAATTCTTGATTGATAGGTTGATTGAAAAACATCTATATCTTTCAAACAGTATCACATTTTTTGATTCCAAAACATCTGTCACATTCTATGCTTCACATACTATAGGATTAAAAAAAAGAAAAATTGAATTTCATGAAATTTTGACCAAGTTAAGGTGGTAGACATACAATTTATATTTTAAAAAGTTGTAATAAAAAAATTATTCATAATTAATTATTTACTTGGAAAAATTTAAAAAAATATGCATCACATTGGGGTGTGATTCCTCTACTTATATATAAAATCTTATAAAAAAATATTATCATTTTATTGTGGTTAGGGTGGTCAGACATACACCTACTTCTTATTTTTTCCTTTGAAATTTAAGTACCACTGCATTGAAATTTCAAATTTACACCAAATAGATTTTTTTTAAACATACCTAGTAGTTTAGAAACTACATTCAATTTGCTATAGATTCTATTCTTACACATTTTTGAAATAATATAGATAAATTATTCAAATTTTTACGTCAATTTGTCTAACTCTGATTTTTCTAAATTTTTTGCCACTTAAGGGCATGTTTTTTCCATGATGATCCTACACATACCCAATACATGTGTTTGAGACCTTTTAATCTAGGCCGTTGATTATGTCAAAAGAATAACGTCATAGGCAATTGGTCTTGGATTAAGGTGTGAGCATATCAAATTCAAGTGAAATTTAATCTTAGCTCTCCCCATCTCCCTACTGATGAAAGTTGCATAGGTTAAGACTCACGGGGGTGAGGGGAAGAAGACACGTGGATTCTAGCTGCAGCGACAAAGAGATGGAGGAGCCTCTAGATCACCAGCAAGTGCTTAAATGTGGCTTTTTATCATTTGATGAGTATTGTAGCTATGTACAGTCAGATTTTTCAAATCAAGTGACTAAATCCGGATTGTCCATCAGTTAATACACCCGTGTGATCAATTGTTGGCATTCAAAACTCAGATTGAGGGCAAGTGAGTCATTTTGGTTCATGCGAGTGATCCTTAATAGCGGAAAGTACATCAAGCTACCAAACCAGGGGTTGCATAGCTATTAAAACCTATCTTGAAAGCATAATTGAGCATTGTGAAGGATATTCTACACACTTGGAGAGCTCGTGCTACAGTTTTTCAGGCTTGTCTGATGTTGAGGCTAGGTTTATCAACCTGTGAAAGAACTAGTAAGTAAATTACTACCTTTCCATCAGAATTATTGATAAATTGTGGTTTCCTAAACCTTTGAGCCAATTAGGGTTTTCTTGGTTCTGCATTTTAAGGTTTGACATTCATAAGAGAGAAATTGTTGGTCCTACATTGTTGTAATCCATGTCAAACCCTTATTTGAGTCGTAAGCCTTGTTCCAAGAAACTAGAAACCCTACTTTGTAGTACTTCTTGTGTCATGGCTCCCAAAGCACAATCAAAAGAATCTTCATCTAAAGGGGAAGCTTTTGGTCCCAAAAGGATTTTGAGTAAATACCTTTCTGACCAATTGCCACTCTCGACCAATAAAAAACCTAAGTGTCAACTGCTTCTCCGAGGTCCGCAAGTAGTTGAGGGTTTGATTGACAAGAACAGTTCTATTAAGGATGCCAAATTACCCTAGATTGGGTGGGAATTGTTCTTTGGTTGGTTCAAAAATATAAACATGGGTATTCCAGTGGGTAACCCCTAGAATTGTGACCTAGTGAAGTTCAT
Source organism: Sequoia sempervirens (assembly GCA_007258455.2). Classification (NCBI taxonomy): domain Eukaryota; kingdom Viridiplantae; phylum Streptophyta; class Pinopsida; order Cupressales; family Cupressaceae; genus Sequoia; species Sequoia sempervirens. The sequence continues at coordinate 65,389 of VDFB02050974.1, forward strand.
TATACCTAATGTCTACATGGATGTTGACTTGCTTAAAGCAGTAGCCATCAATTATGATCTAGTTATAAGGACTATAAGAACGTATAGAAATGGTTAAAATTACCAAGAATGAATTTTCTCATGTTTTCAAACTCACCAGGTGGAGTGATGAAATGCCTAAAATTAACAAAAACAGTCTTAAGGAAGAATATGATAAGACTAAGATTGCATTTAGAGTCCACATACTGCCAAGATATTTAGTAGAAATTGGGGGCCAAAGGATTACATTAGGGAAATTTGATATGGAGCCTTTCCCTGTTAGTTATTTTGTTTCCTAATTCCAAAAAACCTTTTACTCCATTTGCCAGGTAATTTGTTATTATCCTATCACGGGAATGCATATGGCATGGATGTATATGGCAGCCCATATTCAACACCCCCAATATTTCACTGTATATGATTATGAAGGGTTTCTTGCATACAAAATTCATGAGGGTTTGATAAGGTTGAAGAAAGGTGCAGATGGAGTATGGTTTAGCTAGTACTCATTGCTAATGCATATTTTTTTGTTCAAAGGTGCATCTTACTTTGGGAAAAATATGACTTTGGATAGGAAGGAGGGTACCTTGGATTTTCTTGTTCAGTGTTGGATTACTATCTTGGACAAGGATGATAGGACATATGACTATGTGACATTCCAAAACTTGTTTGCTTCAGAATTAGAGAGAGCCCTGGTTGTGAATATACCTAGAATTCCCATAGCCCTGCATGACTTCATGAGACCCAAGGAAAGAAGGTCTGAGCTGGGAGTTGATCACAATTGGGGAGATGTTATCCCATATCCCGATTACATTTTTTTAAGAGTATATAGTTCCATTGTTGCACCTCACCTACTACCAAAATATGTGCTAGAGAGAATTAGTTTCCTTGAGGTAATATGGAAATTGGGAAGTGTGGAAAATGAACATCTATTGAATCGAGGAAAAGGACCATTTTTTCCTTCATACACATGATTCTTTGATTTTGTGATGACAAAGTGAGGTTGGAATAAGATACTTGATATACTCAAAGCCTTCCGCATGCAACGAGTAGTGGAGAGGATCGGGTATGACTTCGAAGGTTTCATGGCTTGGTTGAAGGAAAGGAACATGAGTTACAATTTTTTGCACATTTTCCAATTCCTAGAAGATATGATAAGAAATGTGTTTGATCTTGTGGAACAAGAAAAAATAAAATAAAGGTAGATTGCTTTCAATAATATGTAGAGAAAGATAAAGAAGAAAAAAATTGACTTCAATATTCTTCCAAACATTGAAAATGTAATGCAAAAGGTGGAACATGTATCCTAGAATTTTGAGACAATAGTAGGCCACCTTGAAAGTGAAGGGCTAATTCAAAATAAGGGGAAAGCCCCCATTGAAGAAGAATAGTGTTTGGGAGAAGTCCCTATTATGGAAGAGAAATCTACATCTCAGGCCCTCGAAGAACCAAAAATAAATTTCTTTGTAAGGAGAAAGAGTAAGGAAAAGAAAAATTATGCAATTACTACTCCCTCCCAACAATAGGAGAAAATATCTCTTTCTCCTATGCCACAGATACCACCATGATCTCCTCCAAGGCTAAGAGAGCCTAAAATTGTGGATATTGATGCTCCACCACTATATGCATCACCACCAAAAGAACCACCATTAAAGAAGAAAAAGGTTGAAGTATCTAGTTTGGTGGACTATGTTGATGAAGAATCTGATGATGAAATCTGGGTATAAGAGAAATTGCAAGAAGGAATTCCCACCGCACCAACAATGATGGCAACACAATAATTAAGTATGAGGTTGAGTAAAGCTGACCTCACTGGGCTTAATGGTAAAGATGATATTCGGGTGGAAGCATGCACAAGGTTTTTGGATGATGACTCATTTGTAAAGTCCCAAGAGCTTTTATGGAGTTTGCATACATGGCTCAAAGAGATGAATATGTCAACAACTTGGCCAAATAAAGAAGTCTTCATCCAAAATTACTTTACGCTACCCTCCAAGGAAAGGTTTTGAATGAAATGAGAGCTAAGTTCCAAAGGATGACTGCAAAGGAGGGTAGAGAGTTGGTGAGAAATAGTGGTATTTTATTACTTTCAGAGTGGAATTTAGCTTCTTCCATAACCTTTGATACAATAAAGAGATGTGAGAGACCTTTCTACAATTCAGAAGAAGAGGCTACAATTGCATTGCAGGGGTCTACTGTCAGTGAAAAATGATATACATTAGCTATCTGGTCTCTACCCCCAAGTACAAGGAAGCCTGACATTGTTGAGCCTACACCTAACTATAGTGGAGGCCTAATAATAAAGAGATTATCAAAAACATCGGCTCTAGAGGCAACAAATATGTCAGTACATGTTGCACAATTCATAAGGGCCACTGTAGAATCTGTATTTGTAGAAAAGGAGAAGCTCAGGATAGACCACAAAAAATTGTTAGTTGACTATGGAAAGCTTGAACAATAAAATATGTAGTTACAAAAAAAATTAGCATTATTGGAGGAGAAGTTGTGAAGTTTGCAACTGGGAAAGCATAAGCAGATTGGTGTTGAATCCCCTACCACTTCACAAGAAGCTGCACCCCTCGAATTTACCCCTAAAGTAAGTTCCTCTTGGGAAATTGTGTCATACAACATGGGAAGTGCACCTATTTCAATAATAGAGCCTAGTATATCAGAAATGCCATAGGATGAGGAAGATATCGGCAGGAATATCAAGCATGTTTTTAGTTTTGTCTTAGGTTCTGAGTCTATTGTTACGTATGTAATTTTGATAACAAAGATAGCAAATACAATCTAAGAGATGCCAACTTCATGGCCATTTTCTCTCCTCTGCACTTGTTCTATGAGTTATGAATGATATAATCAAGGATTGTTTTGTTCGTCTCCATTTGATTTATAATGGATGTTTAGTTTCATTCTTGCTTGTTAATTCAAGAGATTAATGAAAATGCTTGGGTGAAATTGTTAACTCATATGAATTATGTTCTAGGATATCTTTAAGAATTTGTGGTCGAGAATGTTACATGGAAAAGTTGTAATGCAGTGTTTTCTAAAGCTTATATGTTGATATGTGTAAGAATTGTTATTAGGTTGCATAGGTTAAGATTGAATTCGTGTTTATGATAAGGCATTGGTTCAAGCAAACTTTTCATAATTCAGTTTTCTAGGTCGATTCATTAGCAAATCACTTTTTATTAACAAACTTTTGAATGAGTACCACTATAGTTATTTTGTGATGAGTTTCATTATTCTCATGCTCCAAGTGTAGGGTATTGCTAAAAGAACTGCCAACCTTTTTAATACACTATGTTGTTGAGTGGTTATATGAGAATTATCTGTTGTTTACAATGTATTTAAATAGTAGTCATATAAATTCTTGAGTGTACATTGTGGGATCACCCTCTTGGGTTTCACAGAGCCCAAAGTGCAAGAGTAGAATTTTTTCATCTCTTACTCATTTGTTGGCCAATCCCTTTAGACTGCTAATTATTGGAAATGACAGAGTCCATAGGTAATTCTAAAGATCATCTTGGTTCTTAAAAAAAACCAACCTAGCAATCATGTGGTGGTTGTTATATAGTGATGGACTACAATAGTGAACTAGATGGGTATACTCAATTGGAAGATGTCTGTGATATGGGAAGGTTGGATCAAGTATTAAAAGAGGAACATCTTCTTGATGATAGTGGATATAAATACAAGGATGGATAGATTAGAAGCTATGTGACATGGACAGTTTGCAAGGGATGAGTTTGCAGCAAACACATTCCATGAGTAAGGCATGGAGAAAGAAGAAAAAATAATGAACAAGAGGACACAAGTGTAGTAGTAGTGATGGTAGAAGAGAATGAAGATGGATTTGTGGAAATTGAAGTTGTAGTAATGGAGTTTGAGGGCACCTTTTGCATAGTTTAAAGATTGTTGAAATGTCCTCTATGTAGAGATTTATCATTATATTCATCAAGAGAACTATATTCATAAGATTTGTTAAATGGAGTTTGGAAACAAGGATCAATATTTGTTTAGATGAACTCTTTTTGATATGAGATCAAGGGGCAATTGTTTTTACCACTTTAAAGAATTTTACAATTCAATCCAAATCTTCATGACTTATCAGGATAAGAGATGCTTGGATCTTTTATTTTAAAGGATAAACAATGATCATTGTCAATTTCTAACCAAAGATTTTTCTTTGAAAATTCTTTACATTTGAAGGATTGCTTTATCCATCAGCATTATTTTTTCTCCAATATTGAGCAGGGAGTATCATGATTTATTTTGATATTCTTAATTTTTCATTATACTTTTTCAATTCTATAGATAAATTTTGTCCTTTCATGAACATAAATATTCTTATCTGTACTTATATTCTATTATTATTTTTTTATCCTCATTTTTTATTACTTAAGTTAGTACTTTACATACATAGAACTTTTAACATATAATTTAGATACTTTAATACACTTAGTAACACAAAACATAACCCATCACCCAAATATACCACTTTACTATGAAACATGTGAATTGAAAGACACTTAAATAAAATATGAGTCTAGGTAAACCACTTATTTTTATTAGATAATTATTTTTTAATAATTTTAAATAAACCTCCCCTCGCATCTACCACCATGCATTTAAGCCACATAAGCACTAAAAATAATACGCTTACAAGAAAAAATAAACATGAATATCAAAATGAGTACTGCAATCAAACAAGCATTGTAAAGAGTGTAGACATTGTGGTAAGAGTAAGCTTTAAAATAACTTTTCCATCTTCTTTCAATATCTAAAACATCTCACTCTTTCTTCCAATTGTTGGAGACACTAGAAAATCTATAAAATCATTTGAGGAAATAATGAACTTTTCCATATTTTGTAATGAGAAAATTTTCAAATTACAAGTATTCTAACATGCCACTAGCATATTTTGTATTGCGAGCTTTTGTAGCAACATGTCTATCCTCTTTAGGGAACTTTAAAATATTGAAGTAGGGGATATCAAGTCTTTAGAATATTTTCAGATGATACAAATTAGTTTGTAATAAATTATAAAGAACAACAGTTCTTGTCAAAACCATTAATCTAATTGAAAACCATCTTTTAGAGACATAATATGGATGAGAGAAAAAACAACATTTGAATCAAGACTGATTAGATATAAAATATTTTTTAAAGGATTAAAGGTCACCTCCAATAACCATTTGAACTCTTGAATTTCTTCTTTGATTTTTAATAGTTCTCTTTGCAGCTAAAATTATAAATAAGCTCAAGTTAGAATATCTTAAAGAAAATCAAGTCTAGAAGAGATGTATACCTCAAAAAATATCTTTATTAGCTTGAAAATAAGTCATTTATATGTTTTCAATAATTTTAAAGGTAAGCACATCCATGTCATCCTTGGAAGTTGAAATTGAAAATACGATGGGGAGAATGCTAAATGTAGAAATCAAAATTTGTAAAAATGCTAGTTTATTTTGGTACCCAACTTGGTGGGGTCAAAACTCCTAGCTCATTAGGAAAAGATGGGATTCTTGGAATCGATGGAAATATCTTCAAGAGAACTAGTTTGAGTTGCTTGGAAGGTCACCTTTCACAAAAAAATTAAGCAATTAGTGAAATATTCAATTCTACTTTGAATGCATTCGAAAAAGTAAATTAGGGAAACATAGAAAATACCAAAAAGATAGAACTTTAATATTTTCTATCTTCAAGGCAATAAATTTTATTAAATAATTATAGTTCATTAACTAAAATTTGGGGGTAGTGAATTTTACATCATCTTGTCCTAGATAGTGAATATTAGGATATTACATGTACTAAAATGATTATACCTGATATATCACTATATACTATATCTTGATGTCCATCAAATTGCACTGCATAGCTCTTATAGTGACATGCCTTATCTTTACACTATTTTTAATATTAATATTTAGTATGTTGTTACTAGGTTAATTTTTATATCATAGCCTTGATTGTGAAGTAGAAAAGCTACTACAGATCATTAAATATTAAGAATGTTGATATCGTTGAGCTATAAGGTCATGATATTTTCTTGTAATCGATTAAGATAAGAATGCTTCCTTCTAGTTGAATATGAACTATAGTTTACATCATGTGTTTATCTTAAAGATGATAGATCTAAAGACTAATAAAATCTCTTCCCCATACTTACTTATAATAGCTATAGGAAAATGGTATATGATATTAATATTTGTTTAATAAGTCTATGTGTAAGATTAGTAGATAAGTTCTAAACATGAGCTCCCTATATTTGATGAATTTATGTCAAAGAACATGCTATGATATTGTTAGTATCTTAGCATACCGGCATTTATAATCACAATAATTATTTGTATTTATGTTGATTCTAGATTAGGAGAGTCTAGGTTAGTACGAAAGATAATCAAGTAAATATTAAGATATATCTAGATATTCTCCTACCAAATCAAGATTGTACTTTAAAATGGAACCTCACATTTTATAAATTTTAGGAGTTGATGGGGTAAAAAAAAAATTCGCCATTTTGCATAAGGATAGTAGAACTACCGACTTCAATCATATGGGTTAGGAGCACAAAATTTATCTTTGTTTGGTTTTGTAAGGAATGAAGTTTGTATGAATGTATCTTAACTTGAATACAACTTAAGTTTAATTTAATCAGATTGGGATAGAAATTGACATAATATTGGTTTCTACCATCAATTTGCATCTAACTTGAAAGCTATGATGCAAGGAAAATTATGTATGGTGTTGATTGACTCTAAAAATATTTTTTTATTAAAACCTATCTAACTAGTAGGATGTAACCATGGGTTATATTGAATATTAAGATGTACCATGTGATAAATAAATTATAATGCAAAAAGTATTACTATTCTTATTGAAGGTATATCTTCATATGATGATTTGTAATTCACTGTATTGAGGAGTGAAGAGGGAAGGAGTAGTCAAGAGCATCTCTATGAATTTAGTTATTGAGAGTAATATGAGTAACATAGAAAGGTGGATATAAGGGGAACATTATGTTAGGTAATTAGCAAGGAATGCAACACCTAGTCCTAACATATGCAACTAGCTCAACGTGGAATATAATTTGAATTGTGTGTAACACTTTTGATCTACTAAGCCTTGTAGGCATTGACATGGATATGCTCCATACATATATTTTTTTATAGATGCATGAGATATTTATAAAAGGGAGAGAAGTATGGATATTAGAGATGAGATCAAAATAGCCTACCTATAATCAAAATGGTTAGAGGCTCAATAACTTCTTTCATTGAAGCTTCAACAATAATTTATAATGCATTTCCTCACTTTGAGGATTGAATTATCAAACCTCCATATTGGAGAAAGCTTTAATTTCCCTATAGTTTGAGGGTACCTTTTGAATAGTTTAAAGGTTTTTGACATGCCCTCTATGTGGATATTGATCATTATATTCCTCAAGAGAATTGCTTTCATAAAATTTGTCAAATGGAGTTTGAAAATAAGGATCAATATTTTTTTAGATTCTCTTTTTGATACTCATGAGATCAAGGAGTGATTCTTTTTGCCTCTTTAAATAATTTTACAATTCTCTCCAAATCTTCATGGCTTATGAAGATAAAAGATGCTTGACTCTTTTATTTTAAAGGATAAGCAATGATCATTGTCCATTTATAATCAAAGATTTTTCTTTGACAATTCTTTACATTTGAAGGATTGTTTTATCCATCAACATTATGTTTTCTTCAATATTGAGTAGGAAATGTCATGATTTATTTTGATATTGTTTACTTTTCATTATACTTTTTCCATTCTATAAACAAATTTTGACCTTTCATGAACATAAATATTCTTATCTTTTCTTATATTCTATTATTTATTTTCAATCTTCATTTTTCATTACTTAAGTCTATAATTTAGATACATAATTTTAACATATAATTTTGATACTTTAATACACTTAGTAACACAAAAGACAACTCATCATTCAAATATACCACTTTATAATGAAATGTGTGAATGGAAAGGAAATTACATAAAACTTAAGTCCAAGTAAACCTCTTATTTTTATTAAATAATTATGTTTTACTACTGTTAAATAAACCTCCCCTCGCATCCTCTACCACCATGCATGTAAGCCACATAAGTGCTACAAATGATACAATTACAAGAAAAAATAAACATAAATATCAAAACAAGTACTGCAAAGCATTGTAAAGAATGCAGACATTGTGATAAGAGTGAGCTTTAAAATAACTTTTCCATCTTCTGTCAATATCTAAAACATTTCACTCTTCTTGCATTTCAGACTATTACATTTTTAGCTGTTGGAGACACTAGACAATCTCCAAACATTTTTAGCTGTTGCAGACACTAGACAATCTCCAAAATCATTTGAGGAAATCATGAACTTTTCAATCTTTTGTAATGAGCAAATTTGCAGATTACAAGTATTCTAACATGCCACTACCACATTCTGTATTGCAAGCTTTGGTAGCAACATGTCTGTCCTCTTTAGGGAGCTCTGAAATATCAAAGCAGAAGACATCAAGTCTTTAGAATATTTTCAGATGATACAAGTAATAGTTTGTAATAAATTATAAAGAACAACAAAATGTAATAACATAGTTCCTGTCAAAACCATTAATCTAATAAAAAAAACATCTTTTAGAAACATAATATGGATGAGAGAGAAAACAACACTTGAATCAAGGCTGATTAGATATAAATTCATTTTTAAAGGATTGAAGCTCACCTCCAATAGCCATCCCAACTCCCTAATTTGTGCTTTGATTTCCAATAGTTCTCTTTGTAGCTAAAATTACAAAGAAGCTCAGGTTAGAACATCTTAAAGAAAAGAGGAAGACTGAAAAAAATCAGAGCTTGGATTGACACATAAAACAAACACTTTTAGTTTTTTGTAAACCAGATATAAAACAATTTCTTTAGTTGGAAGCTTACCTTTAATGTCTTATCCAGCCCCTTGTCTTTAGAGGCTTCTCCTCCTTTATCAGGAACGCAAACATGATCATTTGCGGCTGGGTCATTAAGAATAAGGAAAGCCTCTTCGATCGGACTGAACTTGGACCCATCAAAGCTATGAACTTCTCCAGGAGTAACTGGTTGTGGTCTCTGGAGTGTGGAATTTTCGGCACTGATAAGATCACACTCGTAAGTAGTGTACCATGGATCAAAGCATTTTGTGGGACTCAACTGCAATTGTTGTCCATTCTCTGATATCGTCCCAGCAGAAACAGGATAAATAAACAAATCGTCAGTTGGGGTGCTAAGAAGAAGGAAAGCCTCTTCAATTGGACTGAATTTGGAGCCGTCAAAGCTCTGAAATTCGGTACCACTAACTTTCTCAGGTTCCTCTTCTGTAATAAAGAGATCTTCAATTGGGCTATTCAGAATAACAAAAGCCTCTTCTATGGGACTTAATCTGGAGCCGTCAAAGCTCTGAAATTCTGTAGCGCAAACTTTCTCAGATTCCTCTGGAGTAATAAACAGATCTTCGATTGGAGTATTAAGAATTAGCACAGCCTCTTCAATTGGACTGAGCTTGGATCCGTCAAAGCTATGAAATCCAGCCATTCTACTGAAAATACACACAACAATAAACACTATCCGACCGTCAATACAGATTTTTGTAGAATTGCTGCACAAAATTCAAGAGATTTGCAGTCAAATGCTTCTATGCTGTTTGTTTGGGTCAATAATAATCAAAGCAAAATATTTCTAGTTTGGAAAAAGAAGGCAAGCTCCTAGCAATAATAATCTTCTAGCGGGCATATATCAGGCCTTTTAATCGTCAATGGCGCGAATCATGGTTACTAAATATTGCCGATTTTTGAAAAACGCGTTTTACTGGCAACTCTGCAGATTTTTCTGCTTTTTGCTCTTCGACAAATTAAAAGTTATTTATTTGATTTAGCGGAAGGTATTATCGAAATGTTTCTAAATTTTACAAAATGCCGCCTGTATTCCGCGGAAGTTATGGGCAGTAATCGATTATATATTTACTGGTCTTTACTGGCAACTCTTCAGCATAAATTCTTCAGCGGAAGTTATGATGGAAATGTTTCTAAATTTAACGTCTGCTTCACAAAATGCAGGAATTGACCAAATTAATTCATCCATTGCTTAAAATTCTTGAGCCAAACTTATTGCGGAGATGTTATTATGGAAATGTTTGTAAAGGAAAATTACAAACAAACTAAAAATTATGGGAGTTCTAAAGCGTGATCAGGGCTGCCAATATTTTGCTGTTTCTATTTATTAGTACTCTTCCTCCTTTGCCTGGGATAAAAAGGATTTCATCTATTTAAAATAACTCAAAAAAATATTTCTAATTATTATTTATATTAAATTTATTATACAAATTAATTAGATGTTCCAAAATTATGTTAATTTGTAAATTAATTAAATTTTTTTATTGATATTTATTAATTCAATTGATTTTTTATAGTGTTGTTAGTTTGTTGTGAAATAAGCATATTAACAAAAACTCTTCATTTTTATTTTAAATTGGATGTCCATTTACAAATATATAATTAATATTTCATAATTTACCTCTGAAATAACTAGCACATAAACAAATTATGTTCTAAATGTAGATATAATAAATTTATTTGTACTTAGTAAAGAACAAAATTTTAAATGGGAAAGTCTAGAAGGTGTATAAGGTTGACTTGTGATACAACATGTAGAATTCAAATTTTAGTCTTGGTGCCATTTTGGGTCTAGGTTTAATAATTTGATCTTTTAGGTGGGTGCATATAAAATTAGGAAATCATTTCAATTGTAATCATCCATGTTATATTATTGTATATTCTAAGTATTGTATGCTCAAATAAATCTTCTATTGATGAAAACCCATAGCATACTAGGATCAATGGATGAAAATCCATAGAATTTTAGAAATAGAGGATGACTGCTTTGATTTTTAAGGGAATTCTCATTTATGGAGTGCATTCAAGCATCAAAGATTTATAGGAATGTTTAGTGAGTGAGTTTTAGCATTATTGGCTAATGTTGTGTGTTGATATGTAATGATTGTCATAAAAATCCCTTGTTGTAGAGATAATATCATAATCAATAAAATTTACTATTGGAGTTCATATAATTTGTTCAAGTTTATTTGTGTTTTTTGAGTATAAGTAATTACAAGTGTTTGGATATAGTTTAGTGAATATTTTGTTTATGTTATTTGGTCAATATTGTGGTTTATTTTATAAACTATTGTTTTCATTTAAAACCGTTGAATAGGACATTATAGTGGTATTAGATAAAATATATTTCTAGCCTAGATAGGGTAGATTTATGTGGTGATGTAGGTTCATGAAAGAAAGTTATAGGGAAATCTAGTACCTATGAAGAGAAAAGAGAAAAGAGAAAGCTATGTGTGATAGATATGAGGAAGCCCACTTTCGAGGGGTCATAAGCATAGAGAATAGAGAGTTGCTTAGACAATACACCTTGAGGGAGTGTATGGAAAAAAATGGTAAGGACTCTAAGGGAGATAATCAATAATGGAGTGCTAGGAAATATACTCTAAATGGTGTAGAAGATAGTAATTTACTCATCCTAATTTGATAAAAGATTATGCTATCAAATTTGATATTCTTCATTTGGATGGAACAATGCATGAGTGGTGGAATCATGTGTTAATCATAAAAGGAAACCAATGTTTGATAGGAAGGACCTTGAGATGCATTTCAAAAATTTGACATGGTTGAGATAGCGTGGCTCCATGGAGGATTATATATTTGAGTTTTATTAAATTTCAATCATGGTACTCAATGTCACAGAGAGTAGACTTATATTCCTATTCATAGAGAGATTATTGGAGTCACTATGAGGCTTGGTTGCAGATTTTGAGCCTACCTCTATGTAGGATGTGATTTTAGGGAATTGAGTTTGGTGAACACCACAACAAAGAATATATCCAATGATAGGAATGAACCATTACCTAGACATTATGGAAGACCTTTGCACAAGGATATTTTGTAGCCTCAAATGAACCCTCTTAAACCAAGAAAAATAGATGAGGTAGAGAATGAAATTAGGAATCTAAGAACTTATGTTTCTCTTGTAGAGATCCATAGACTTTTTGAAATAGATGCATGGGTAAAGAAAAATAAATTACGTTGAAGTGGTATTAGATAAATACTCAAATTCAGGAGATGTACTTAATGTAATTAAATATTTGTCAAACATATTAATAAAGGGATAGAACATGAAGTCACAAAGGAGAGTACAATTTCCACTCTCTTAGGAGCCCCAAAATATCTTCCCTTCAAGGTTGGTGAAGCATTTGCATGAAAAAAAATGATTGTTCTCATCGATGGTGGGGCTACCCATAACTTTATCAATAAAGGATCGGTAATGAAGAGACGATTGAAGGTGGAATAATTCAAATATTTTTCATGTAGTAGTTAATGGATTCACCATCCCATGCACCTCATAAATCAAAAAGCTCAATATAACTCTTGGGGACCATAAGGAATGTGATGAATTTTATGTGGATGGTTTAGGGGGTATTGATATGGTTTTGGATGTAGAATGGTCATAATTGCAAGGTGAATATTAGTATAACTACATAAATATGGGAAGAAAATTATCCTTAGAGGAATCTCTAACAAAGCTCCATGAGTAGTGATAGAAAAGAGGATGGAGAGAATACTTCACAAAGGCCAAGTATCATGGGAAAAAATTGTAGAGAAGGGGGATTCGCTAATCAAGATTTTTCTTCATTCAAAGAGCCTCACAGGGTGAACTGCCCTAAACTACCTCAAGGAACAACAACAAGAGTTTCAGAATCCAAAACAGCAAGTCACATAGATTTTTTGGATAAACTGACAAGCTCTCAACCAAAGGACAACAACACAGAATACAGACGATAGCACAGCGTGATGGCATCTCGTACGGACCAGAAAATGAGTTTATCACAAAAAAATGGCTAAATGACTACCTCTACTCTAATTGTTGAGAAATCTTAGAGTGTAGGAAAGTAATAGAATTTAAATAGAGTGAAGTAGAACTGATAAAGATAAGAAGAAGAAAGGAAAGAAGATGCTTACAACAATCCAAGTAATAAAGCCTCCGACTAGTAGATATCTTCAATACCTGCATGCGTAATATCTGGAGAAAGTGTTGGGGCTGTATAGGGGTTTGCCTCAATCAATCCCACATTTTGGTGGTCCCACCTCCATGGAAAACCAAAAAGATAGAGAGAATGTAACTGAAATGGAATAAGCATGTGGTCAAAGCAAAACCCACTCAGGAGTAGAACCCGCACCACCAAGTATGAGTGATAAAAGAAAACCTTGCTCAAGGACAACCCGTATCACAAAGAGGTGATAAAAGCAATCCTCACTCAAGGAGGAGAACCTATATCACAATATTTAGATGCAATAGATAGAGGATGTGAAGAATCCCAAGATTCTCACAAGCATAAGACAATGGAGATAGACATGAGAGCTAGGAGGGCTACAAAGAGTGTGGCTAAGAAAGCTTGAGAGTGCTACAAAGGGAGGTTCCAAGAGAGTTTGAAGCTACTGTGACAAAAAAGGTAGTTGTGAAATCAAGAGAAAGAGGGGAGAAGAAGAAGCTAGAGGCTGGAATGAAGCTAGAGAAGTGGTAGAGAGAAGTTAGAAGAAATTAGAAGAATGGAGCTAGAAGAAGTTCCAAAGACAAATGAGTTGAAAGAATAGCATTTAATGAGGGAAAAGAAGCTTCTCCAACCATTACAAGGTGTCCCAGGCTGTTACCATCGAAAAAAGGTGAGGGCAAGAGGAAAGCATGCTTGGAGACAATTTTTTGGGCATTGAAACATTGTCGGATGCTAGCGCGGCACACAAACGTCTGCGTAGAGCACTAGTGTCTAGACACGTCACACTACAAAATGACAAAAATGGAAGAAGCACAAAGTTGGTGCAAAGCTGACACACTAGGGTAGTAGCTAAGAAGGGGTCTTTCGAGCATCCTGAGAGGGGAAAGAGGCTAATGCAGGGGCTAAATTGAGCCTAAAAAAATTCTAAGGGAGTGAATACTAAAGCAGGTACAAGAATGTATGTGAAATTGTGGGGGTATAATTTTATGACTATATATTTTTCCCCCACTTTAGCAGGCATATGGATCTATGCTAATATGCATGCTAAAGGAAATCTACTAAACATAAATAACATCATATTCCAAAAGGATATTGTAGAGGAAGCAGATAACTCTTCGAGCCACATAAGCATGCCCCCAAGTTGAAGACCTACAAAATAGATGCATTAGATAAGAAAAACCTACAATAGACAGCAATTTTAGTGCACAAAAAGGTAAAGGATTTGAGTTAGCAAAGTGAAAGATACCTTGATGTAGAAGGTTGTTTCAATACTATGTGTCATCCCCAAATTAAGAAATCATGCATAGAAGAATTCTAATTTATGAAGAGAGGAAGGGAATATACACAGGATGAAGAAGATGCAAATATTCGATCCATTATATACAATAGAGAAGAGAAGAGAGAATTTACGAATGTAAGCACCTCACAGGCCTGCAAACCTACAAGGAAGGTGTCCTCCAAGATCTCTCACATGAAGGAAACCGAGAAAAGCACCTTACAGGTTTGTAGACTTGCAAGGAAGGTATCCTCAAAGATCTCTCACATGAAGGAAACCCATAAAAGGCACCCTACAGACCCGTAGACCTACATGGGAGTGACCCCCAAGATCTCTTGCATGGAGGAAGCTTAGAAGAATCACCCTACAGAACCGTAGAATTGTAGGTAGGTATCCCCCAAGATCTCTCACATGGAGGAAACCCAAGGAAGGGGACTCCATAGAGTCAAAAAGTGGCTTCAGAGGTGCACCTGCAAAGTGAAAGTGACCACGCAGGCAAGTAAGCAGATTGTCACACAGACCGTCGACAAGTTGGAAATATTTCAAATGGGTCCCTTGGGAACCCTTCAAAAGAAGAGTGGTCCACTCAAGGGATGCACTATTTGAAAAGAAAGGTCTAGTCAGGTTGCCCCCAAGCTAGACACCAAACAATTCATTTGAGAGAAAATATTTCACAGGGAGTCCCTCAAGAACACTTGAAAAGAAAAGGAGGTCCACTCAAGGGACACACTATTCGAAAGACATAGAGAGGAGAGGGGGTTCTTTAGAAGGACGCACATATCTAGAATGAGTTATCACTGTGCCCAACATACAAGGGAGGAGAACCATGTAAACACACAAGATAGAGGTAAACCTCGATATCACTTGTCATTTCAAAAAGAGGCAAGTGCATTAGCAAATAAATGAGTGATGACACTTGAATCATGAATTTGTTGTATTTTATCCTCGAAGGCCTTACATTCACTAGTGGAATGGCCAGGCACTTTATGGTATGCACACAAAGAATGTTTTTCTTTATTATGCTTATGAAATTTCTTGCGTGTAGGAGAAGGAAGAGTAATCAAGTGAGCTTTGAGAAGCCTCAACAAGATAAACTCTTGATTGGATAAGGAATGAGGAGTAGGAAGCAAACCTTTCTCTTGTGGAGAAAAGCTTGACTACTCACATGAAGAAGGCATGAAGGTAGTAGACAATGGAGGATTTACATGGAGAGTATTATTCCAGCAAAGGGGGTCACACTCCTCTACGAGATCGCCATCGTCTTTCCTAACAGGATTACCAACATTAACCTCTTTAACATAAGTGTGATCATCTTCCTCAAAAGGAGGATCAACACTGAGAACATTACAATTTGCATTCACCTTATCCCACAATACAGAAGAATTACCATCTTCGATAGCAGGTGTGGATGATGTTATTGGAAGGTCTAGGTGGATTGGGTCGACTTTACATTTCCCAATGGAGGAGTTTGTAAATTTGATAAGGAACCCAAATCATCACCAAGACATAAATTATCTTGAGAAGAGGTAAGAGTAGACTTAAGATTTTTTGCTTCAGAAGGATCTTCTTCAGGAACATCTATCTCAAGACCATCCTTTGTAGTAGGTACAGTGGAGTAAACATCTACACATTAGAAGACACTGAAGGGATAAGAGTAGGCACAACTGAAGCTTGACCGACAACTGCCATCTCGCATAAGTGCATAGCATTAGGCTCAGCCTTAACTATGACTACTTTATTATTACAAATGAACTTAATAGATTTATGCAAGGTAGATAGGACTGCACCCATAGCGTGATTCCATGGTCTACCAAGAAGAAGGTTATAAGGTAACTTTTCTGACATAACATAAACAAGGGTAGGTACGGTAATGGGTCCCAACCTCAAAGGAAAGACTATCGTGCCTAGGGTTTGTCGATTGACATTATTGAACCCATGAATAACAACAAAATAATGATTAAGAGGAGATTCAATATTAAATTTAGGCAATAGATCAATGCTACATACATTGAGCACCGAACCGGCGTCAACGAGAGTATGTCTAATGTCAATATTATTAATGTTAACTATAATCATTAGAGGGTCCGCTTCCTTCTGTAATTCTAGAGGTGGGAGTTCTTGTGGATAGAATGTGATATTTGGAAAATCCGTACAAATATGAGCTATCAATGCATCAACATTCGCTGACCTAGCAGAAGAAGGAAAGAGGATATTTTGCAAGGCTTGTTGAAGCATACCTTGATAAACCAGAGTAGACTGAAGCAAGTCTCACAGTGAGATCTTAGTTGGAGAAACTCGGGGTTGCTCAACAAGATCGTAATCACTAGGTGCTTTAGTCATGGGTTTAGGTGCTTGAGGGAGACTTGGTTGTTTATTCATTCTATTCTTATTAGTATGGGCTACCGCTCTATAAGAGGGATCCATAGAAAGACCAGGAGAATCACTATCAAATGGAACACTATGAAAAGAAAAAATCCTCTTAGGAGAAGGACTAGCCAGAGTCACGTAAATGATCGATCTCTTAGGCCTTTGGGGCAGCAGAGACATAGTTTACCATTTACAGAATCATCACAACTAGTAGAATAATTTGAATACATATTCTCAACATCGATCCAAATAGGATCAAATGTGGAAGGAGATTCATCATTCGCTAATGCATCATCTCTAGTGCATTAGAACAAAGATGAGATTCATCATTCACAAATGCAACGTCTCTCGTACAGAGTGCATTGGAATGAAGAGAAGGTAGAGTAACATTAAGAAAGGTATTAATGATTTCATCTTCTTGCAACAAAATAACCTCTGAAGCAAGAGGAATTTCATGAGAAGGATCAAAGATATCAAGTGATGTAGGAAAAACCAGGTCACCATCACATGCATGAAATGGAAAATCATTAACATTTTGAACAAAATTAGATATTGAACTAATAAAAGAAGATATTAAATTCATTACGATTTTTTTGGTATTTTCTATGTTCTAGTAATTTGCATTTTCAAAGGTCTTCAGAGCAGAATTTGAGGTTGGAGCTTGCGTCGGTCCCTAAAAGTTGATTCTTGAAGGCACTGATATTTTAGGGATTGAACTAGTTCTCTAGGAAACCTTTCCAATGGTGTAAATGGTTCTGAATTCCGAGCACCGAGTCAAAAGTTATGACCCCACCAAGTAGGGGTATATAAATACCTAGTTTTTTGAAAAAATACCCTCTTCACGCTGAGTTCACCAAAATGGAGAGAAGGAGGATTCACTACTCACAAGTTCTCTTCGTTTAGAGAGCCTCACGGGGAAAACTACCCTAAACTACCTCAAGGAACAACAACAAGAGTTTCATAATATGAAAGAGCAGGTCATAGAGATTTTTGAGATAAACTAACAAGCTCTTGGCCAAAGGATGACAACGCGGAATACAGATAATAGCGTGGCATGCTGGCATCTCATACGGACTAGAAGATGAGTTTATCATAGAAAATAGCTATAAGACTACTACTCTGATTGCTAATAAATCTTAGAATGCAAGAAAGTAATAGAATTTAAATAGAGTGAAGTAAAACTGATAAAGATAAGAAGAAGAAAGGAAATAAGATGCTTACAACAATCCAAGTAATGAAGCCTCTAGCTAGTAGATATCTTCAATACCTGCATGCATAATATCTGGAGAAAGTGTTGGGGCTAAATAGGGGTTTTCCTTAGTCAAACCCGCATTTTGGTGTTCCCACCTCCACGGACAACCAAAAAGATAGAGAGAATGTAACCAAATGGAAAAATTGTGTGGTGAAAGCAAAACCCGCTCAGGAGTAGAACCCACACCACTAAGTATGAGTGATAAAAGAAAGCCCCACTCAAGGAGGAGAACTCGTATCACAAAAGAGGTGATAAAATAAATCCTCGCTCAAAGAGGAGAAACTGTATTACAATATGCAAATGCAATAGATAGAGGATGTAAAGAATCCCGAGATTCTCACAAGCATAAGACAAGGGAGATAGACATGAGAGCCAGGAGGGCTACAAAGAATGTGGCTAAGAAAGCTTGAGGGTGTTGCAAAGGGAGGTTCCAAGAGAGTTTGAAGTTGCTATGACAAGTAAGGGAGTTGTAAAAGGAAGAGCAAGAGGGGAGAAGAAGCTAGAGGCTGGAATGAAGCTAGAGAAGTGCTAGAAAGAAGTTAGAATAACTTAGAAGAATGGGGCTAAAAGATGTTCTAGAGAAAAATGAGTTGAAAGAATAGCATTTAATGAGGGAAAAGAAGCTTCTCCAACCGTTACAAGGTGTCTCAGTCTGTTACCACTGACAAAAGGTGAGGGAAAGTGGAAAACATGCTCGGAGATAGTTGTTTGAGAATTGAAGCACTGCAGGATGCTAGCGCAGGGTGCAGATGTCTACGTGGAGCGCTAGTGTTGGGACAAGTCATGTTACAAAACAATGAAAATGGAAGAATCACAAAGTTGGTGCAAATATGACATGCAAGGGTGCAGCTGAAAAGGGTTTTTTCGAGCATCCTGATAGGAGAAAAAGGTTGATGTAGGGGCTAAAATGAGCTTACACAAATTCTAAGGGAGTGGACACTAAAGTGGATACAAGAATGTGAAATTTTGAGGGGTGCAATTTTATGACTGTACAAAAAATTTCTTGAATCTTCCCACAAAGTTTACATAAAGGTAAGAAAGGTACTCATCATGTTGATATTCAAAAACAATTTGGATATACATTATGTAGTTTTCAATGACATGCCTCAAAGATTACCATTTTAAAATGCTATAGAGTTAGAAGAAGTGGATAAAAGTTTTATCAATACATCACACTATCATCCAAGAGGGTATAAGGAGTAGTTAGAGAAGGCTACCAAATAACCTCTTGACATGGGATTCATATGACCTAGCTCTAGTCAATTTGCATCTTCAATAGTGCTTGTGAAGAAGGATGGCACTATGAGAATGTGTATTTATTACAAGGCCTTGAGCAAGAAGAACATCAAGAATAGATATGCTATTCCAAGGATATATAAGCTCATAGATGAATTACATGGATTAATGTACTTCTCCAATTTTTAGATACCATCAAATCTATACGAGGGACAAATATGTTGAGAAGAGAACCTTCTAGTGTCATAATCATCATTTTGAGTTTTTGGTCATAACTTTTCAACTTACTAATTCTCTAGCCACTTTCTTGTCATGCATGAACCAACTATTTAGTAAGAAAAATAGAAAACTTGTATCAGTGTTCGTCTAATGATATCTTGATATATAGTAATACCCGAGAGGAGAATTTGGAACATCTAGATGAATTCTTGAGTATTTTGGAGAAGGAAATTTTCCTTGATAAATTTTCTAAATGTGAGTTTGGTTTGAAATATATTTTATATTTAGGATATTTCATTAGTTCCAAGGGTGTTTAGGTGAATCAACAAAAGATCCAAGTGATTCTATATTGGCCACCTCTCACTAATTTGACACAATTGAAAGGAATTTTTAGACTATTTTGCTACTATAGGATGTTCATGAAAGGATTCTCACAATTGGACATTCCTTTTATTGATCTAACAAATAAGGGATATTTTGAATGGTTTGAAGATGCTTGAAAAAACTATTGACAAGTTGCAAGAGTTAATGAGATCGTACCCTATACTTTTTATTCCTTATACTACTTTGATTTCCCCTCAAGATTGGTCTGAAGTGTAGACATTATTCACATTGTTGCAGTTGCTAACCGAGAATTTGACTGACCTCCATTCTCATTTTCTTTAAGTTTTTTCTTTAATGTAGATTGGTAGTAAAATAAGAATTTCACATAACTTGATAACATAACGGTCTCGGATCCGACCTCTGTCCAGACTGGCAAGAAAATACAAATCCATAATCCCCAGCCTGTTGAAGTCTGCCCTACTTTTGAGCCTGGAAGTTCTACTCCCAAAGCCAAAGGCGTTGGAAAGAATTTCCTTGTTAAAAACCTTGTTTCGTATTTTGAATATTCTCCCGATTATGAGGATTCCAGCACAAATAATAATTCTTCCTCTTCTGTCTCGTCTATAGAAAAAGATGCTAGAACTCAGTCCCTTGGAGCCTTTGACCCTGCTAAAAGTTGCCTCAATTTTGATAGGGAACCTATTGCTGATTTTCTGGGCATAGCTAGGAATAATTTTGTGGACCATTTCAAAATGTCAAAATGGATCTTTCATGAAATTAATGACCTGAAAATAAAAAACTGGGCCCTGCAAAGTATATTAGAAGAAGTGGGAGCTAAAGTTTCCGCATTATGCAAGAAGGATGAAGAGCGTAATGAGAACATTGCTAGTAAGGAGATCCAGGACAATGCGAGTAAGGACAGAAGGATATAAATTGACTTGGAAAAAATAAAAAAATGTTGTGAAGATAATTACTGAACAGAATAACAGAATGGCAAGACATAATGCTATCATTATCAACGCAATGACTGAAAAAATGGATAAAGCTCAACAGGGGTCCTTAGTGGTTGATTTGGAAGAGGTGAAAGATAAAAACCAGGAAGAGGACATAGGGATTTCGAAGAGAACCAGGGCTAATCTGAAAAGGAAGGCACCCCACATGCCATAGATGATTCAAACTTTCAAGAAGGGTGTCCAGGATATGCAGGATCTGGAGGCCAAGACTAAGATTGTTCTAAAGAATCTGGATTAGTTGCTGCTATTTTTTTGGTCTGCACCTCGGCTGGCTCTTTGGTTGTCCTTCCTGGCTTTTTTTGGCTGGTTGATGTTTTTTCAAGATTTTTGTTTTATTGTAGCCTGTTTAAGTTGTTGGAATTTTTTTTCCTTTCCTATTTTATGTTGTAAACTTTGTGGTTTTGGGTCCCTGTAAAACCTATTTTTTCCTTTATCAAAAACATAACTTGTCGAAGGATGGACTGTTCCATCCAATATAGAAGTTTTTGTGGCATCCTTGTCATCTACTTCTTCAAAATCACCAAAAGTATCTTGGGTAGTTTGCGCCAATATTTTTTTCACGCTTAAGATCACCTCTCACATTGTTTCATAAATGTCAAGTAGTACAAATAACTTTTCTAGTGACCTCATACTTTTCACAATTGCTTCTCCAAAACTCAACAACATTATTACACTATTTGTCATTACTTCAGCAAAGCACTGATCTTTCAAGGGATTTAAATCTTAAAATATTTAGTTACAAAATTTACACTCCCCTACAAATAACATCTTCACATCTATGTGCATATAGTGGATCCAATTACCAATTGAAATGCCAGCATAAAAATTCTTCACCCTTGAGTCACTTTGCTCAGCTTTAATTATTTCTACTACTTTAAACCAGTCCCCTATTTTCAATTCCATGTTGCCAATCACACATAAAACACTTGATGAGTTTGTATCCACTTTAAATTTCATCCCCGATCAACTCTGAGATATGCAGCTATATATCAGGAAACCTAAACAATATTAGCTTGTAGAAATGACTTCCCTTTTCAACATCATGTAGTTGTTCAAACAACCTAGCAAGATTAGACAGTGTTGTGACCTTACCCCATGGGAACTCAAGTGAAACACCATCTTCATCTCTATTTTTGTTTCATGACACTGCTATTCTTTGATTCATTCGGTCAAACAGGTTACTTGCCTTATATAAGCTTCCACAATTTACTTGCACATTTAGTAGGGAACTTACAATTATAACACCAAACATAATTCCTCTATCCTATATGATTTGATGGATGTCCAAAATAGTAGAAGCTATTATAATAGGTGCTTTGTTCTTCATTTTACTACTCGGTATAGGTATATGACCTTTTGAGTCATTACAAATGAATTGTTGTCTTCAATTGTAACATCAATTCCCATGAATTAACATTTGATCTAACTGACTACCATCACAAGCTTAGTCCCCTTGATAGTTATGAGCCCTCTTATGTCATCAATCATCTTCATTACGCTAACATGATCCTTCTACATGTTGTCATTGCTCATGCTTTTTTAACCATCCTTGAACCTTGCGACTCTTTTAATATAAATGATTTTCTTCACCAATCCTAAGTTGTCATTGCTTATGGTGATTTTCCTTTTGCATTTGTTGCTTACCAACAAGGGTCTTCATTGACTGATCTCAAGGAATTGCAATAGCTAACATTTGTAAATTTTAAGAGCTCCCATCAGTGGCTCTTTCTGGGGACATATGTTCCACAGTGAACAAAGTGAGATTTCAAAATCTTCTGGAAGAGAATATCAAGTGCCAGAACCATTGGGTGACAAATTGCTTTAATTTTCAAATTTTTAACCTCACTTGGTGGCCCCATGCCACCAAATGAAAAAGGGAAGTCAATATTTACCCCTATCAAACACCAACTTGTTAAAGGAGTTGATCTCCCTCAATCCATACTTACCTCTGTCACACCAAAACAACATGAGTAACTTCATTTTTGCAAAAGAAAGCACCAAGCTACCTTTGAACAAGTGTGAACTTGCTCCTTGTTTAGCTCTACTATCACATGGAAACCAAATAGCATAAGACACATCACTACCACCCATTTCATTTTCTAATTCTGTGGCAAGTGACAACATATGAGGATAATGATCAAGACCATATGAACACACAGTCTTATCACATTTACTAACCCCCTCATAATGATTAGGGTAAAAAAATATATCATCCCTTAGAAGCAGTGTGCAATCCTCTTGTGTATTAAGCAAAGAATGCTCACACATTTGTAACTTTTTCAACTAAATTACATCACAGGAAATTTTATCATCATCGCAACAACACAATCCAATCACATTATCATGTGCCTCAAGGTTCTAAAAACTAGATTTATCAACACCCATAATACCTTCATCTTCATTCAAATCATGGCATTCATAAAAGGCATCAACATCCCAAACAATTTTTTCCATATTAGATTCATAAACAAGATTATTAGCACTCGTAATGTTATCACTCAAAAAGGCTTCAAGTGCAAGTGCATATGACTTAGAATATTTGTTTAAAATAAAAACCTCATAGTGAGTGTTGAAAACACATTCACTATTGCTAGGAGTATCACACTCAACATTACCTCCTGCATCAACATGAATGTTTGAAGCATACTACTCATGAGGAAAACTATGAGTTGCAGATCTAGAAAAAAGGTCCTCATATGCATCCATGTGATTGACACAATTGCATTCCTCAAGTGAAAACTCATCACAATAACTATCATTAGCTACTTTAACATTTGTCTCTACATTTTTTCAGTTTCATGTACAACCACATTTGTGCTAACCTCGTGCAGACTTTTAGTGATAACTTCAGAGCCCACAAAAGGAGTAGAAGAAGGTGAAGAATCAAATAAGAAAAGAGTTCCATGTTCATCACTTACATTACCAACATATGCATGCTCCTTATAATCAATGATCTGAACTGATTCATCTAATGAATCTCTTGCATACATATCTCCTTCCTTGTTCATACTGTTGCAATAGTGAGCAAGGTCATATTCTTCACTATCAAACTAAAACCCATCATTGGTTTCTTCATTGCAGCTACTTGTGGATGATCTTTCTAATTGAAATTCATTGCACATCTTGTCATTTGCATATGATATACCACCATTTTCAAGAGTGTTCCTTAAATCAGCAGGATCCTTTGTCTCATCATCATGAAAATTTTCACCAATACTACACACACTTGTAGAATTGGTATGACCAAGTGTATCATAACACTGTTGGCTACACAATCCTTCTTCAAAAAAAATGTTCAATTCATATACCTCATCATGGTTTTTTTTAAGAGAATTTAGAGTCCTGTTGTTCCTCACAATATCACATTCATTGCTTGAAGAGAAAATATTCATCTCACCTTGGTTTTCAGCATCTACCCTTTCCATACAAGGCTCAAAAAATCTTATACCCTCAGTACTATGTGAATTGAGATGATCATTCAAGGAGCACTCAAGAATATCATAGGTTTGCATAACATCACCATGCATTTGTGAGCTTTAGAAATATTGTCATTATCATTATTGAAACACTTTTCACTTAAGGAAATCAATTCTACCTCTTCCTCTTGAGATGAATCATAGTCACTAGGACTACAAATAGAATTGCAATCATCTTGATCAGCCAGATAAGAATACTCCTTAGTTGATTGCATACTCACATTAGCAATACTACTATTATCATCATGAAGAGTTGAGACTTCAAAATCGACCTACCCTTCAACTGCACTTTCACAATCCATAGATGAGAAAATAATTTCAGCATCATTTGCATCATTGCATCCTTATTTTGATACAAAAAATTGACTCTCCACTTCTATGTCTTCAAAATCAATAGAAGGCATAACTTCACATGTTCCATTCAACTCATCATATCTTATACCATTATGGCTGTAATTTTCTTCTGGATAGATTTTCTCCATGGGTTGTTAAAAAAAAAAACTCTTATTACTAAATGATATAGCTTCAACTTTGTTTTCAGATTTCTCTTCAAATTCTTCTTGGGTAGCAGATTTGTATCCTTAAATAGGCATTAATTGTCTATTGATTCTTCTTCAAAATAATCAATGAAATGTATTATGAGCTCATGCCATGAATCTATGGAATGCATTGGTAAACTGGAAAACTAATATTCATGATTATTTTCTAAAGTTCTTACAAAAAATTCATGATAGAATCCTCTTCTATTATTTGACAATCTTCCATCAAATCAATGAAACCCTGTACATGTCTTGATGCCGAATTTTCAAGATCTCCTCTAAACTTAGGCAAATATTCATTAATTCTTCTTGGGACAGAATGTGGATAACCCTAGATTTTACTAAAGTCCATAGGGTTATATCTTTCACTAGTGAACACCTTTCTTTTAGGACATGACTATGTTTTAGGCATGGCATTACAAATTTTAGAGGGATAAGTAGGAAAACCATGCATATTTGGAAATAAAATTTATTCTCTCTATGTAATTATTCAATTCTCAATATCCCTTTATCCCTTTCTTGTAGTGCTAAATTTCACTAAATAAGGGAACCGAAGCTTTCTAGTACCTTCAAACATGGTCTTCATATATAGATTTATGCTTCTTGAAAACCAAAATATGGAAAATCCCTGGGTGTGTTGTAGCTGCTGCAAATTCTTCTTTTTGATTGGGAATCTTTATAGATCTGAAACTTTCTTCACATATTCACCAAGTTCTTTAGCAGAGTCACTACCTCTCTTAATAGAGGACTAAACTTCAAGCAATATGAAGCTCCTTCAAAGATGAATATCCTTTGGAATTCCTTCCACCAGTAGAGCACTCCAAATCACAAAAATTTCAAGTTCACTGCAATCATTTCTTTCTCTAGGTATGAATTCCCTCAATATTTGATCCAAATGCTCATATCAACGAATAATATGACTTTGTGATAAGACAGTATGCAACTAGAGATTCAAATTTCTCCCTAGTAGAGTCATCATTCTGTTGGTCCTGAAATCTGCAATCAACTTGAATCCTAAAGGGGTGCCAGGCCTAATGGTCAGATTCAAGGAGATATTTGGCCAACGAATGGGAGATTGTTCATTAAAATGTAAAATCTGCCCCAATGAAGAGGATAATTTCTACACAATTTTTTTTTCTTCTTTTCATCATGCAAGAAGGATCACATAGAAGGTTAGAATCATATAAAAAATAATGGAGATTATC
Source organism: Sequoia sempervirens (assembly GCA_007258455.2). NCBI lineage: Eukaryota > Viridiplantae > Streptophyta > Pinopsida > Cupressales > Cupressaceae > Sequoia > Sequoia sempervirens. The sequence continues at coordinate 91,416 of VDFB02050974.1, forward strand.
TTAAGTAGTATCATATCATGTCAGTTACATAATCCACTAGTACAACTTGTTGTATTAAACCAGGGTATGTGCAGGATCATCATGGAAAAAATAGGCCCTTAAGAGGCAAAAATAAGAAAAATCAGAGTTAGGCAACTTGATGTAAAAATTTGAATAAGTTATCTATATTATTTCAAAAATATGTAAGAATAGAATCTATAGAAAATTGAATGTAGTTTCTAAAATTCTAGGTTTGTTTAAAAAAAAATCTATTTGGTGAAAATTTGAAATTTCAATGCAGTGGTACTTAAATTTCAGGGAAAAAATAAGTAGGTGTCCGTCTGACCACCCTAACCATAATAAAATGATAATATTTTTTTTATAAGATTTTAGATATAAGTAGAGGACTCATGTCCCAATGTGATGTATATTTGTTTGTAATTTTTTTATAAGTAAATAATTAATTATGAATTTTTTATTACAAATTTTAAAAAATATAAAAAAATCGTATGTCTGACCACCTTAACTTGGTCAAAACTTCATGAAATTCAATTTTTCTTTTTTTAATCCTATAGTATGCGAAGCATAGAATGTGACACACGTTTTGGATTCAAAAAATGTGATACCATTTGAAAGCTATAGATGTTTTTCAATCAACCTATCAATCAGGACTTTAGTCGTAATTTGAATAGAAAATGAATAATAATTACTTCTTAAATTCAAAGTAAAGTATAATTTATATTGGTTGAAAGCTAAGAATCTCCTTTAAAAACCCTTTTCATTTCATCAATTTTGGGTATAAAAGAATTCCTCAACCACATACCCATCATATTGCCACTTTTTGGCCCATCATGATCCTGCCCATACCCACCATAAGGAAGCTACTAACTTGCTTGTACATACCTTCATGGTTGAGTTCAAGTTATCTTTGCGTCCTAGCTTACTCTGCTCATGGTGGGGTGCAAACTGATAACAACCAAAGTGGATTCAAACCCTATCCACCCTCCAAGCAGATTATGCGGCTCATGGTGAGAGATAGAGAGTGCGTCATTCAATCCCTTAAACTATGTGCAAAATGTCTTCCTAGTGACCCTCTTTCCATGGTATGCCTAGCTATGGTAGCTTAAGGATCTCTTAACAACTATAGGGTTACACATGGAGTTTTTCCTACCTACTTGAACTTGCTAGGGAATTTTCCTTCCTGAAGTCCTTCTATCGGCTAAGCAACCAAGAGTAGCCATCGTTGGCATGGAATACCCCTAGACTAATGACCATCTCGAGCTAGTACTTCTTCTAGAATCTTGTCCATCTCAAGCATAGTGCTGCTCCTAGACTGTTGTCCATCTCGATCCTAATGTCACCCCTAGACCATCGTCCATCTCAAGCTTAGCACCACCCCTAGACTATGGTCCATCTCAAGTGTAGTATTGGCCCTAGTCTTTTGTCCATCTTGAGCCTAGTTCTACTCCTAGACTACCATCCATCTTGAGTAGTTCTATTCCTTGGCTTAGGCTTAGTGTTGGACCAGAAGTAGGTTCCCAACTCAAACTTAGTAGGTTCCAACTTAGGATCAATAGTCTCCCATCATAGCTGCAACCAAGCATGGCATGGCTAGATATTTCATGAAGAGCACCATACTCATAAACACCTTATGACAAAGAGAAAGTAACTTTTCCTCTCTAGATAGCTTGAGGTGGTTATCTATTCTATCCATTCCTTTGAGAATAATTTTCAAACACGGATTGTAAGGGCTGCAATTCCATACTACAACATTTCAAGTACTCCATTAGAGGAGAATGACTACCTATTTACTCGTTCATAAGAAAAATATATCCCACATATTTTTATTTTAATTGTAAAAGATTTGACCCACACCATTTCTAAGGTAAACTTGGTCTATAAAGACAATAAATAAGGGAGTTATCTTAATCTCTTTTTTTTTTTCATATCAGACTTAACCAACACAGTTTCTAAAGAAAAATCAGACTATTATGACAATAACAAAAAGAGATATCTTAACTCCTTTGAATTAGATTTGACCAACTAACTTGCTAAAGAAAATTAGACCATTAAGACCATGACTGAGAGAGATTTTATCTCCTTTGCATCAATTTGACTAGCTAAATTGCTAAAGAAAAATCAAACCATTAAGACCATGACTGAAAGAGACATTTTAACTCCTTTGCATCAATTTGACTAGTAACTTGCTAAAGAAAAATCAGACCATTAAGAGCATGACTAAAAGATATATTTTAACTCCTTTGCATCAAATTTGACCAACTAGCTTACTAAATAAAAATTAGACCATTAAGACTATGCTAAAAGAGGTTTTTTTAATGCATTTGCACCATATTTGACTAGCTAGCTTTCTAAATAAAAACTAGACCATTAAGACTATGCTGAAAGAGGTTTCTTTTAATGCATTTGCATCATATTTGACCAGCTAGTTTACTAAATAAAAATCATACCATTAAGACTATGCTAAAAGAGGTTTTTTTAATGCATTTGCACCGTATTTGACCAGCTAGCTTTCTAACAAAAACTAGACCATTAACACTATGTTGCAAGACACTTTTTTTAATGCATTTGCATCATATTTGACAAGCTAGTTTACTAAATAAAAATTAGACCATTAAGACTATGCAGTTGAACCAACATATGAAGCTATTGGAGTAGAAAATCTAGTTATTCCCAAAGGGATAGTAGACACACTATTGTATTCATTGTGGCAGTAGGTTAACAACATAAATCTTACCACTTAGTTATAGGTTTCCTTAAATTTCTACTCACACCTCAATGGGGTAACACATAAATTGTGTAAGGTAGTTGTGAAGGTGAAGCTAAATTTGTCACACTACTTCTATGGCTTGATGTTGTCTTAAATGGATGCATACAACCCTTCTCTCCCTTTATGCTTCTAACTACAAGATTATCAATTTAACCTTCGTTGAGACTCAATCATGCAAATGAAATGAACTTGAAACTAACTACTACAACTCAATGAGAAAATGCTTACATACTATTCTAAATCAATGAGCCTCAGTAATGTTTATGTAGTCAAGCAACTATATGATTTGATGATTCTAAAATCTTTGCTTAAGTCAAAATATCTTGCCCTCATTTCCTTAAATGTTTTTTTTTTTTTGAATATGCAAGAAGAGATTTTCTAATCAAGCACCCCATCCCATAGCTTGTGTGGAGGTTTATTTTTTATTTCTTAGTTCTTAAGTTATTTCTTGTACACTTTCTTAAATTTATAAAATTAAAACAGCTCCCAACACTTGACCATATGGTGAGATCTCCAAACAAATTATTTATTGCAAAAACTTTACACCAATACTCCAAAGCCAAAAATAAAATTTCACAAACGATGTAACATAGAATGGTATTGCATAATAGAAGGATTTCAAACCTAAGATGGTGAGATCTTGAGTAGAAAAATGGAATTCCCTAGTCGCCAAACTCTGGTATCCTCTTCAAAATTCATCCACACTTCAACCACGCCCTTTTGCTACCTCTTCTTCTCTTTTCCCCCAAATCCCCACTGCCAAATGAGGTGTTTCCAATCTAGTTAAAGAAGAAATGGATGGTTTTTCATGGCATGCTAGTCAAAAAAATTTCCTACCATTGGCGGTTGTTGCAGGGGTTGCCAGGCCACTTAATTCTTCTGTTGTCCTCCTCCTCACCAAGCTTCTTCTTCCTCCTTGGTCGAGATTTCTGCCTCTGGTGCTATCTTAGCCGCTTTCTTCTCCCGTGAAAGCTTCTCCTTCATTTTCCCACGTCCTCTTTTCCTTTCCATATTTGCTCAATGATAGACTTTATTTCTTTCTACATTTTATTTAATTTGATGGGAATCTTAGTTTATACGCCCCTTGTAAATGTCAATTTAGTGAATGACATTTCAAATTATGGTTTATTTTATTTTATTTTATTTTATTTTTCTTCTTTTCAATGCCCATCTATTTTCTTTTAGGTAATATTCATGTGGTGAGCATTTATTTATTCATTCTCTTTAAATTATTGTTATTTCAATAATGTAGCTATCAATTATATAATTTATTATTTTATTATTTGCTTATATAACTTAATTTATTTATTAACCTTTAGATATTTATTTATTTTAATTTACCCCATTCTCTCATAGACCTTAATTAAATCTATCAAATTGAGCATTGTCAAATAATCGAGATATTTAAGTGGACCTAATGGCTCAACCTAGCCGAGTCAAGTAACTCTAGCAAAATATATATATCAAAATCCTAGGTGGAATGAACCCAAGGCTACTAGAATCTACAGACAAGGTCAACACTAGAATGACATACCAATTGTCTATCTCTTAGTCAATGGAACCACATAATCCGCCTTACTTTGCACCACTGGTACCTACATCCAACGACAAGCCTCACACAAATACAACATCCAAATCATTAGTCCAGGTTAATCCAACATTTAATACATTAAATTAAAATAGAATAATAAGATTGATAAGCACACCTAATAATAATAACATCAAGGTTCATAATTTTAAGCACACTCATGCACACACACACACACACACACACTTATATATGTTCACATATTAAATTTTGAAGTTCCACCCTGAGTCAAGGCTAGGGGTCAGGGAAAATGATTAACAAGTATCGAGGGAATATGGCATACTTCCCCCCTTAGGATTAAGTTAGCTCAACTTAATTAAACAAGTATGGATATTCTAGTTTCATTACATTTTCATCTTCACAAGTAGCTGCTTTTTCCCCATATTGGTCCTATAGTCCTGACCTTAACTTGCTGGATAGTTATGTTGCACAATTGTAGATAGTGCCTGTCTATGATTGCAAGGGGTTCGAGGTGGATATCTCCAGTGTCTTCTACCTGTAGTGTCTACCAATCAATTATGTGTGAGGGGTTAGCAACATATTTCTTAAGCAAGGATATACATGGAATACATTGTGTATGTGAGAGAGAGATGGCGGAAGAGCTAGTCGGTAAGCTACATGGCTGATTTTCTCAAGTATCTCGAAAGGCCCTATGAATCCTGGAGCAAGTTTAGTAGCCTTTCCAAACTTTATTGAGATTTTGTGTGGTTTAACACATAGGAAAACCTTGTCTCCTACTAAAAATTCCCTTGGTGTCCGCTTGGTATCCGCATAAATTTTCTACCAATCTGATGCCTCCTTTAGTCTTTCTCTTATAACTTTCACCTGAGTGTCATATTCCTGAAGAAGTTTCGGCCCTATAGTTACTCGATTTTCTAAATTGTCCCAACCTATTGGCGTTCTGCACTTTCTACCATACAATGCTTCAAACAGTTCCATTTGGATGGAAGAATGGTATGAATTGTTATATGCAAATTCTACTAGTGGTAGATACTCTTCCCACTTAGTGGGCTGATCCATGGCATACATTTTGAGAATGTCCTCCATAACTTGGTTAACTCTTTCAGTTTGTCCATCCTTTTTAGGGTGGTAAGCCATACTAAAATTGAGTTTGGTTCCTAATGTGGTCATAAGAGAGGTCCAAAACCTAGAAGTAAACAACTTATCCCTATTTGAAATGATTACCTCAGGCATCCCATGTAGCCTAATGACTTCCTTTATGAATCTTTTAGCCAAAATTGGGCCATCATCCTTCACATTTCCTGGTATGAAGTTTTCTACCTTGGTTAGTTTATCAACCACCACTAAAATACTGTCGTGTTGCTGCTGATTTTTAGGCAATCCCATCACAAAATCCATGGAGATTACCGACCACTTATGTTGTGGTATATCATGAGGATATTGTGTTCCTACAGGATGATAGTGCTTCACCTTAACTTGTTGACATTTAAGACATTTGGTGACATAACAAGCTATTTCCTTTTTCATTCCTGGCCAAAAGTAATGCATTTTTAGGTCTGCATACATCTTAGTCACCCCAAGATGTGCTTGATAAGGCACATTATGGCCTTCTACAATAATTTTTGTTCTCAAACCACCCTCTTCTGGCACATAAATTTAGTTAAAATAATGGAGAATTACATTGTTTCCCACATGGTACTCAGCTGGATTAATCCCTTGTTTTATTTCTACCCTCATTTGTTGACAAAAGGGATCTAGTTTTTGCATTTGCTTGATCTTTTTCGGTAGTTCAAACTTCAACTGTGAGATTGCAGCTAGTTTGGCCCTTCGACTTAAGGAATTTGCAACATTATTTTATTTTCCTTTAACATATGAGATATTTGTCTCACAGTTTCTAAAGAATTCTAACCAACTTCTTTGGCATGCATTCAAATCTAGTTGGGTTAATAGATATTGAAGTCCCTTATGATCAGTGTTCAGCTTGAAGGGTCTTCCTACCAAGTAGTGCTTCCATACCTTTAAGGAATGCATGATTATTTCCAGCTCCAGGTCATGGGTGGGATAATTAAGTTCATGATCCTTCAATTTCCTAGACTTGAAGGAAATCACTCACCCATTTTGTATTAGCACTCCACCTAGCCCATCCAATGAAGCATCTGTCCAAACTACAAATTCTTTATCTGGATCAAGTAGTTACAAAATTGGTGCGGTAGTAAGAGCCTCCTTCAACTTCTGGAATGCAATGTCACATTTTTTTGTCCATTCAAACTTCTTTCCCATTTGTTGAAGGGAGGTTATGGGGTTAGCTATCTTGGATAAGTTCTCTACAAACTGTAAATAATATCCTACCAAGCCCATGAAGCTTCTTACTTCAGTCATGTTTTTAGGAATAGGTCATTCTACAATTTCTTGCACCTTGGTTGGATCCACTGCAATTCCCTGGGCCAATATGATATGTCCCAAATAGTGCACTTTAGGCTAAAAGAAAGAACATTTGGAAAATTTTCCATATAATTTATGATCTCTCAGCCTTTGGAAGACTATTCTTAAATGCTCTGAGTCATTCTCTTACAAAATTTTAGAGTAGATTAGAATGTCATCTAGAAACACTAGTACAAATTTGTCCAAGTAGTCATGGAAAACTTGGTTCATGAGGCTCATGAAAGGAGAGGGGGAATTTGTTAGGCCAAAAGGAACCACCAAAAATTCATAATGGCCATCCCCAGTTTTGAAGGCTATCTTCAAAATATCTTCTTCCCCGATTATTAATTGGTGATAACCTGACCTTAAATCTATCTTGGAGAATATAGCAGCTCCCTTCATTTGATCAAACAAGTCATCAATTCTAGGTAGGGGATATCTATTTCAAATGGTTACCTTGTTCAACATCCGGTAATCAATTGACAACCTCAGTGCTCCATCCTTCTTCTTAATGAACAACACTGGAGCTCCCCAAGGAGACACAGTGGGTCGTATCAAGCCTTTCTCCATTAGATCTTGTAATTGCATCTTCAGCTCTTATAATTCTATAGTGTTCATTCTATAGGGGGCTTTTGAGATAGGCTTGACCCCTAGAACTAGATTTATTGTGAAGTCCATCTGTCACTTGGGAGGTAATCCTGGAAATTCTTCAGGGAAGATATCACAGTACTCTTTGAGAATGGGGTGGTCTTCAATGCTAGGTGTGGGATCATCATTACCCTCTTCTACCTTTACTAGATAGATTTTACTCCTCTTTCTCACCACCCTTTTTACTTGCATGAATGAGATCATTCTTACCATCATTGGTCTTCTAATCCCTTGAACAACCACTAACCTCCCTTGGTCGTCTAGACATTAGATCTTCTTGTTGTAGCAATCCAATTTGGCTTGGTGCTTTTGGAACCAATCCATCCCAAGGATTTAATCATAAGACCCTAATGGAGTGACCCATAAATCCACCTTGGTCCTTATAATCCCTAGGTCAATCTCAGCTCCTCATAGGAAAGATTTCATCTTTTGTGTCTTACTCGACCCAAACTAAACCTCCATCTCCTCTCTACTAAGATTCTTATGATTAATTTTACATTTTTGAATAGCATGCAAGGAAATAAAACTATTCGTGGCTCCTAAATCCGCCAGTATAGAAATGGGTTGGCTAAGAAATGTACCTTGAAGTTCTATCAATGGAGCTTGCTAATCTGCTTGACGATTATCCACAGTTGCATAAACTCTGGCAGTGGGTTTGGTGGTTTTGTTTGGATTCTTTGAACACTCACTCATATATTGCCTCCGTATGTCCAAAATCCACTCATTGGTCCTTTTCGGTCTTCCTTTCCTCTCTTGGTATCACCATGTGCCTCATGCCTAAAAGATTTTTTCCTTTTGTCTCCTTTATCCTTTTAAACTTCTGGCCCATGATTTTCCCCATGATTTCGGCACCTTTGAGACTGCTGAGAAGCCTTCCCTTTAGCTTTAGCTTCTTGATTACCCCTTTGTTTATTATCAGAGTGGTTGGAGGAATATGGCTTTTGTTTGTGTTCCTACTTGCTCTTATGCTTTTCTTCAGCAACCAAAGCTACCTCCACTGTCTGGTTTAAGCTTTTAGATTGAGTGAGCTTGGTTGCATACATAATATTCTTGTTCAAACCCAAGATAAACTTGTTCACCCAATCCTCTTCTTTCTTCATATAAGGCACATGATGGAGTAAGCTCATGAATTTGGACTTATACTCATCTACCGACATTCCTTTTGGCATAGTGAATGAAATTTGATCATCTTTTAGTCTCTATGATGAGTAGAAAGGTACTCCTTGTGAAACCACTTGGTGAACTTGTCCCAAGTTAGTTGACTAATATCATAGTTTTTTATTTCTGCCAAATGTTCCCACCATAACGAGGCTTCTTCTTCTAGGTGATAAATATCAATCCTAGCCTTAGTGCTAGAACTTAATTCTATCAACCCAAAATACTTGTTCATTCCAATGAGCCATGCTTTAGCGGCATCCCCACCCCCAATCCCATCAAACTTAGGGGCTTGCACTTTCTTCAATTCTTGAATCAGTGGGTCCTTTCCCACTCCTCATGACTCTGAACGAGATTTCAACTATAGGTGGGAATTCTGGAGCTTCTCTCATGTTCTTGACTTGTATTCCTGTTGTGCTTCCTATCTAACTCTTCAGTTCCAATACTAGTGTTGTGGTTAGTTCCTAGGCCAGTGTTGTGGTTAATTCCTTGCTCCTTTTGCCTTGTTAGTTCCTCGATTTGTTGCTCCTATGATGCTATTTTTGCACGAAGTACATTTAATTCAATGTGTAACTCTTTAGGTATGGTAGGAGGTGGAGATGATGCACCCCTACTTGCATGCAACATTTCGGTGAGGCTAGGGATTGTTCCCCTTAAAGTTCTCTTCATTGAATTTTGTTTGGTTTTGCGAAGGAAAAGAGAGTGTTATTTTAGTGTCTTTGTTATTTTGTTTAAATCTTGTCTTAGAATCAAGGAGAAATTCATACTCAACATAAGATTCACATCATTAAATATTCCATTCTCATTCACCATAACACCTTGATAAATAAGCATATATAACTCTATATATATATATCATTAATAGTTGGAAACTTTTACAAAAAAAGTGAGACGATGTTTATTTAGTACTAGTTCATCATCTTTTACATAGTTTCAGTTACAGAGTAGGTGCCTCCTCCTCTTTGGGTTCTTCCTCATTGGAGTTCCCCATAGTTACAGACATATTAGCATGGACACGGTTGTATTATGCAATTGCTTCCTTAGAGACGATTGGAGCATTGTGTCCACAACCAAAAGGGAAGTCCCTAATAGCTGAGGGTTTGGTTTTTGGATTTGGTTGTGGGAATCCCTTTGGTGGTTCAAAACTTTCATCTGGTTTGGCCATTTGCTTTCCCTTCTATATTTTCAGTCACTTAATAGTCTCTTCCAATGACTCTGTGTCAGACGTGGTTTTAGTTTTAGTTTTTGGTCATGCGGTAGTAGTGGTCTTGGATCCTTCTGGGTTATTTCATTGGGGATGTTTCCTCGAGGCCTTCTTCTTCCCCTTTCCTTGCTTCCCTTGACCCATGTCTGTCATTACCAAATAGTCATATTAGTACAATGAAAGAGAGAGAGCACCTAGGTCCTAGTGTCGAGTTCTAAGCTCTGATACCAATGTAAAATCTGCCCCAATGAAGAGGAGAATTTCTACACAATTGTTTTTTTCTTCTCTTCATCATGCAAGAAGGATCACATAGAAGGTTAGAATCATATAAAAAATAATGGAGATGAACTTAAGCAGTATCATATCATGTCAGCTAAACATAATCCACTAGTACAACTTGTTGCATTAAACCATAAGGAAGCTACTAACTGGCTTGTACATACCTTCATGGTTTAGTTCGAGTTATCTTCATGTCCCCACTTACTCTGCTTGTGGTGGGGTGTAAACTGATCTGAACCAAAGTGGATTGAAACCCTATCCACCCCTCCAAGCAGATTATAAGGCCCGTGGTGAGAGAGAGAGAGTGTGTGTGTCATTCAATCCCTTAAACTATGTGCAAAATGTCTTCCTAGTGACCCTCTTTCCATGGTACGCTTAGCTATGGTAGCTTAAGGATCTCTTAACAAAAATAGGGTTAAACAGGGAGTTTGTTCTACTTACTTGAGCTTTCTAGGGAATTTTCCTTCCTGAAGTCCTTCTATCAGCTAAGCAACCAAGAGTAGCCATTGTTGGCATGGAATGCCCCTAGACTAATGACTATCTCGAGCTAGTACTGCTTCTAGACCCTTGTCAATCTCGAGCATAGTGCTACCCATAGATTGTTCTCCATCTCGAGCCTAGTGTTTCCCCTAGACCATCATCCATTTCAAGATTAACACCACCCCTAGACTATGGTCCATCTCAAGTGTTGTACTAGCCCTAGTCTTTTGTCCATCTCGAGCCTAGTTCTACTCCTAGACTACCATCCATCTCAAGTAGTACTATTCCTTGGCTCAGGCTTAGTGCTTGACTAGAAGAAGGTTCCCAACTCAAACTTAGTAGGTTCCAACTTAGGATCAATAGTCTCCCATCATAGCTGCAACCAAGCATGGCATGGCTAGATATTTCATGAAGAGCACCTTGTACTCATAGACATCTTATGATGGAGAGAAGGTAACTTTGCATCTCTAGATAGCTTGAGGTTGTTATCTATTCTATTCATTCATTCGAGAATAATTTTCAAACATGGATTTGTAAGGGCTGCAATTCCACACTACAACAGTTCAAGTACTCCATTAGAGGAGAATGACTACCTATTTACTCATTCATAACAAAAATATCCCACATATTTTTATTTTAATTGTAAAAGTTTTGACCGCACCATTTCTAAGGTAAAATTAGTCCATAAAGACAATAACTAAGGGAGTTATCTTAATCTATTTTTTTTTTCATATTAGACTTAACCAACACCATTTCTAAAGCAAAATCAGACTATTATGACAATAATGAAAAGAGATATCTTAACTCCTTTGCATCATATTTGACCAACTAACTTGCTAAAGAAAATTAGACCATTAAGACCATGACTGAAAGAGATATTTTAACTCATTTGCATCAATTTGACCAGCTAACTTGCTAAAGAAAAATCAGACAATTAATACAATGACTAAAAGAGATATTTTAACTCCTTTGCATCAATTTGACCAGCGAACTTGCTAAAGAAAAATTAGACCATTAAGACCATGACTAAAAGATATATTTTAACTCCTTTGCATCAAATTTGACCAACTAGCTTACTAAATAAAAATAAGACCATTAAGACTATGCTAAAAGAGGTTTTTTTAATGCATTCGCACCATATTTGACCAACTAGCTTTCTAAATAAAAACTAGACCATTAAGACTATGCTGAAAGAGGTTTTTTTTAATGCATTTGCATCATATTTGACCAGTTAGTTTACTAAATAAAAATTGGACCATTAAGACTATGCTGAAAGAGGTTTTCTTAATCCATTTGCACCATATTTGACTAGCTAGCTTTCTAAATAGAAACCAGACCATTAAGACTATGCTGAAAGAGGCTTTTTTTTAATGCATTTGCATCATATTTGACCAGCTAGTTTACTAAATAAAAATCAGACCATTAAGACTATGCAGTTGAACCAACATATGAAGCTATTGGAGTAGCAAATCTAGTTATTCCCAAAGGGATAGTAGACACACTATTGTATTTATTGTGGCAGTAGGTTAACAACATAAATCTTACCACTTACCTATAGGTTTCCTTAAATTGCTGTTGACACCTCAATGGGGTAACACATAAATTGTGTAAGGTAGTTGTGAAGGTGAAGCTAAATTTGTCACACTACCTCTATGGCTTAATTTTGTCTTAAATGGATGCATACAACCCTTCTCTCCCTTTATGCTTCTAACTACAAGATTATCAACTTAACCTTCATTGAGACTCAATGATGCAAATGAAATGAACTTGAAACTAGAAGTACTACAACTCAATGAGAAAATGATTACATACTATTCTAAATCAATGAGCCTCACTAATTTTTATGTAGTCAAGCAACTATATGATTTGATGATTCTAAAATCTTTGCTTAAGTCAAAATATCTTGCCCTCATTTCCTTAAGAGTTTTTTTTTTTTTTTTGCGAATATGCAAGAAGAGATTTCCTAATCAAGCATCCCATCCTACAACTCGTGTGGAGGTTTATTTTTCTGATTTCTTAGTTCTTAATTTATTTCCTTTACACTTGCTTAAATTTATAAAATAAAAACAACTCCCAACACTTGAGCATGTGGTGAGCTCTCCAAAAAAATTATTTATTGAAAAAACTTTACACCAAGATTCCAAAGCCAAAAATAAAATTTCACAAAGGCTGTAACATATGATGGTATTGCATAATAGAAGGATTTCAAACCTGAGATGTTGAGATCTTGAGTAGAAAAATTGAATTCCCTAGTCACCAAGCTTTGGTCTCCTCTTCAAAACTCATCCAAACTTCAACCAAACCCTTTTGTTTCCTCTTCTTCTCTTTTCCCCCAAATCCCCATTGCCAAATGAGGCGTTTCTAGTCTAGTTAAAGAAGAAATGGATGAGGCTTTTTATGGCATGTTGGTCAAAACTTTTTCCTGCCATTGGTAGCTGTTGTTGGGGTTGCCAGGCCACTTAATGCTATTTTTGTCCTCCTCCTCACCAAGCTTCTTCCTCCTTGTTCAATATTTATGCCTCTTGTGTTGTCTTAGCCACCTTAGATTCTCTTGTGAAAGCTTCTCCTTCATTTTCCTACGTTCTCTTTTCCTTTCCATATTTTCTTGATGATAGACTTTATTTCTTTCTACATTTTATTTAACTTGATGGGAATATTAGTTTATACACCCCTTGTAAATGTCAATTTATTGAATGGCATTTCAAATTATGGTTTATTTTACTTTATTTATTTTTCTTCTTTTCAATGCCCTTCTATTTTCTTTTAGGTAATATTCATGTGGTAAGTGTTTATTTATTCATTTTCTTTAAATTGTTGTTATTTCAATAATGTAGCTATCAATTATATAATTTATAATTTTAAATTATTTGCTTATATAACTTAATTAATTTATTCACCTTTAGATAATTATTTATTTTAATTTACCCCTTCTCTCATAGACCTTAATTAAATCTACCAAATTGAGCATTATCAAATAATAAAGATATTTAAGTGGACCTAATGGCTCAACCTAGCCAAGTCAAGTAACTCTAGCAAAATATATATATTAAAATCCTAGGTGTAATGAACCTCAGGCTACTGGAATCTATGGACAAGGTCAACACTAGAATGACATACCAATTTTCTATCTCTCAGTCAACAGAACCACATAGTCCACCTCACTTTGCACCCCTGGTACCTGCATCCAACGATAAGACTCACACAAATACAACATCCAAATCATTAGTTTGAATTAATCCAACATTTAATGCATTAAATTAAAATAGCATAATAATATTGATAAGCGCACTTAATAATAATAACATGAAGGTTCATAATTTTAATGCATACTCATGCACACACACACACTTATAAATGTTCACATATTAAAGTTCAAAGTTCAACCCCTAGTCCAAATTACGTTGGTGCTAGGGGTCATGCAACATGATTAACAAGTATCAAGGGGATATGACATAAAACCCTTTCTCCCCTGCACTTCGGGCTCTATGAAGCCCAAGAGGGTGATCCCAATAGTGTGCTTACAAATACTCTTGTGTGCCAAAGTACCTAGAACACTATAAACAAATGATTCTCCTTTAAATGTTTAATAGACACAGCACCCTAAAGATTTGGTTGACCTTCATGGTAATGTCTAATTTAAACATGAGAGATACAATTCATTGAACTCCACACACAATGATACCAAGATATATAAGTAAAGTTGATTTTAAATTATGATTAGCTGCTAAATTAACAAACAAAATGTAAAATGAATAACACACTTAGATCAGTGCCTCATCCTTGGAATAGGGTCAATTCCAATGCCTATAAAACTTGATAACAATTTAACACACAACATCATCTAAGCTTTGATATTACTACATTACAGTACATCAACATTTTATTCTCAACCACAACTTCTTACAGATATCCTAGCACTTAATTCACATGAATCTATAGCTTCACTCAAGCATTTATATTAATTCCTTGAATTAATGAGCAAGAACAAAACCACACACCCACTAGAAATCAATGGAGAAGAACAAGACAATCCTTGATTATATTATTCATAACTCATAAAAAAATACATAGGAGAGAAAATGGATTTGAATTTTCACCATTCTGTATTATATTGCCAGTATTGCTATAAGAAATACATATGCATTGATAGACTCAAACCTAAGACAAAAGCCTGAAATGCTCTATATTCTCATTACAATGTTTTCCATGATCAATTACAAAGAAACCAACCTCCCAGAATGAAGTAAAAAATTACATTTAAGGAAAATGCAAAACCCTAAATGGAGATCCACTACTGACAACTGGCATCACCCAGGCCTTTGATCAATAATTGCTTCAACCTTGAAGAAAATCCCCCTTTGTAATTTATTTTCCTGCTCCTTTTTCCTTGCCCCTATAGCAAATGAATTTTTCTTTACTGTGAAATCCCTTTAATCTTTTCCATCAGGCTATGAAAAACTCATTCACCCTTCTCTTTTACTTGCTCACTTTCACCCAGCAACTGAAAATGGTTTTTACTGTGAAAAACCCTTTCTCTCCTCCGCTTTTCCCTACAGTTGCAAATGTTTTTGTTACAACATTCACATGAATCACAAGGTAAACTAGGACACCAATTATGATGTTCCCATTGATGCAAGCATGCATTTACAAAGAGTAAGGCTCTTTGTTCATGGGTAGGTTGTGCAATGTGAAATATATGTCTAGTGATCCATTCACAAGTTGAGCGAGAGGAATGTGTGTGAATGAAACCATATTTACGTACACAAGAGGAATAAACTCAGTAGACTGCAAAGGTTCATACATCGAATAGTGACCTATCCAAACTCTATTCCTAAATATCTAGAGCCCTTCTAATTATGCAACTAGGGGTCATAGATTAGGTTGCAAGGATATATGCCCTACAACACACAAACCTACAACACACCTAGGAAAATAGAGAAGGTCTTTCGATACCAAGGGATGGGCTCAAAATAGTTCACATTGGGTTCACCAAAATGTAGAGAAGGGGGACCGACTGCTTCATGAATCCATGCCACAAGAGAGTCCTAAACAATAGGCTACCCTAAACTACCTCAAGCTTTGGTAAATGGATTGAAGAGGTTAAGATGTTAAGGTTGAAAAGGAAGAGAAATCTGGGTGCTATTATTCTTCTACTAAACGAAATGTTTCATGGTGTTAGGAGAGCTGATTTTGAGAGTTCAATCCACTACCCAAAAAACTCATTGTCTGAGGATGATAGTGAAGACTAAGGACTCCAATGTGGCACATTGGCATCTGATATCGATGTCAACGTCCGTATGGACATAGAGTCCTAGGAACAAATTTAAACACCAAAAAATTAACTAACTACCTAATTGCTAAGGTTTTACTATATGATAGAATATTTGAAAAGGTGTGGAAATGAAGTACAACAAGAACAATACTACCTCTAAAATAAGTTGGAATTTACAAAGAGTAGGTAAGGAATATGGAACTTTCTACCTGAGAGTCAAATACTCGAAGATCTCTACACAAGAACACCTACACACACAAGACCAAGGAAAATATTGGGGCTATTTTTAGAAGATTTCCTTAGTCCCCCGCTTTGGTGTTTCCACCTCCATGGACAACTAGATAGCAACTAGTATATAAAATGATGAATATATGTAAGGAAATAGAGGTACCAAGCAAGAACACAAACAAAAATATGCTACTTGATGGATATATGTATGGAAATAGAGGTGCCAAGAAAGAACACAAACAATAATATGCCACTATGTAAATACACTGATGCAAAAGAAAGTGACGATGGAAGATATCACATTCATAGCTACATGCTCTTGAAAGGAAAGTAGAGGAAGGGGTGAGCTTGCAAGTTCTCCAATAACAACACTGTCGCAACAAATGAAGTGGAGAAGCCAAGAAAGTAGTAGCTTGCAGCTACAATGGAGTGACGTGAGAGATTGGAAGTGTGAGAATAAAGATGAAAGTGTGTAGTAGGATGATGTAGAATCAAGAGAGAGTGAAGGAATGAAAAAGATAGATCATTTGAATAACCAAAAGGAGGCAAAAGACGTGTTTCTTGACATTCAAGGGAGGCAGAGACGTTACAGTTTGTCACCAATGGAGAAATGTAACACCTCTACAGATTCTAGAGGTAGGAAGTAGAAATCCTATTAGGACAGTAGCACGGTGCATAGATGTTCGGTCAGCATGTGCACATCCCTGATAGGATTCCTCCACTAAAGTGGAAACAAGCTTCCAAGTGGATGGAGAAGAGTGGTGGATGTGGATTTGCATCATCAAATTTTTATTTTCTAAAGTAGGGGTGATGTAAATGGGGAACTTTCCTAGGGGTGCAAATTCACTCCATTACAACAATAAGATGAAGATGAGGAGGATTGAACCATGTAATATTCTCAAGAAATTTGATTCAGGAAATGTATATGAAGTGGAGTTATAGGATACATCTGGTATATCACATATTTTCAATGTTGTAGACATCTATGAGTACCATAAAGGGCAAGCAAGTGGGAATAATAAAGAAGTAGGATTAGAGGATAAATTTCCACATCAACACCATATTAGATTGAGCAGATCTTGGACATCAAAATTGGAAGGAGCACTAAGAACAAGCAATACAAGGTGTATCTGGTAAAGTGGAAAGACAGAGTAGTGGAGGATTCATGATGGATTTCTCAGGCTGAGGTGGACCACTTTGGCTTTCCTCTAGCCTTTGGAAAGTGACAGACTCATTTTTCTTCCAACCTCAAGTGTTTGATGCAGGAGCATCCTTGGTTGTAAAGAAATCCTATGTGATGCAAGAGGATAATTTTATCTTCCACTATCACAATCCAACTCACATGAAATTGTAGATCACAAACAATTTCGCAGATAATTTAAATCAACAAAACCAAATCAAGATTTCACAAAAGAAATATCAATTTGATAACAATGTCAATAACAAAAAACTTTTCAAAGCAATTCAAGATTTTTAAATTTATTTCTTATTCCATGAAAATAATATTTACCATCTACAACCAATTACAATCTGCAAGTTTTTTTTCTTCTTCAAATCCCATGTTCCTCATTATCAGGCATGAATTCTCTATTATTCTATATGGGTGTGACCTTCATTCAGTTTGTCCTACACACATATGTTATTTTTCACACCCCTCTCTACTAGCAGCTTAGTGTCTCTTTTATCCTCTTTGTATACCTCATTGAATTCTATACTTTATTTATGTTTTTTTTTAAAAGGCACAAGACAACTGAGAGGGGGGGTGAATCAGTTGTCACCAAATACTATTCAAATCTCAAACTCTTATCAACTTCACAACCACACAATTTTGTTATTAGGTATGAACATGAAATGCAGATAACATAAAGTAATATCAAAACAACGAACACCATATTTTACATGGAAAACCCAATAAGGTAAAAACCACAATGAGGATTAACTCATAATATAAAGTGATAGCAAAAACCAAATATATAAGGCTCACTGCCAAAGAGCTCACTACCCAGAATAGGACCCACTGTCTAGATACAAAAGCTCACTACTTACAAGAGGACTCACTATCCAGGAAAGGAGGCTCACTTCCTACAAAAAGGATTACAAAACAAAAAATGGCTTTGTAGCCAAAATGAACTGGTAAGAGTGCACCTAACAAGTGCTGATACAGTTCCAATGATACTCAATAAACTAACTTAACACACTTCATCATTTTCACACTTCTTCACATTCACATTAGTGTAATTCATCTCACCAACAAACTTCAAAACTGTCAGACATATATATCTGACCTATTCACAACCATCAATTAGGTCAGCCTAATTAGATGTAACCAAAAAGACTAACTGTGGGCTTCAAGCATTTATAAAAACTTTCCAAATGATAACTCAAAATGTGTAGCATACTACATCATGTTGGCATAGACCTAAGATAGGTCACACATACATTTGCATAAAAAAATTAATTCACCATAACACCAATTATTCATGAGGTCAGCTAGATATAGGCTTAATAGAAAAAATGCAATCAACAGAATAATGATGGTACACCATACGAGCACCTGTGCATGAGAGATGCTCCCAACATCCATAAACCATTTCCCAAAACTACAAGAAGCAACAATCAACCACTGAAGATTGCAGACCAAAATACCAGGGGATGTAAACTACATACAAGTTCAGATACCGGTCTAGAATACCAGATCAAACTAAGACTCAATATTGTAGTTGCAACTCATATAACATGGTGACATCAATGAAAACAAAAAAGCTGACAAAAGTTGTATAGTTAGCCATTCTTCTTCATTCTTCCAATAATCTCCTCCTTTGTCATTGATGGAAACATGTGCCATAACATTCTCTCCCCCTATCACCAGTATTATTCCTTTTACTCCTCTCCCCCCTTTGACATCACTGGAAAAGGGTGACCAAAAATAGGATGTAAACGCATGTACATGGTAACATTGTATATACAAAGGAATTCCAACTCCCCATTTCAAACATTCAAGTGAAAATAATACTTTTTACAAGAAATTTTTTTTTGAACCTTTCTCTTATGGTTGGAAGAATCCTCTTCCAAGCAAGCACCACTGAATTCATCCTTGCACTCATACCATCCAATAAAGACAACTGCATAAATGAGGATGTCTAATTCAAAAATAGACACTATTGTTCACAATCTTCTACATTAGAAAGTATTCCAGAGAGATGATCCAACCAGACCTCAACAATTTCTTTAACCAAACAAAAGGTTTTAACCAAGTCTTCTCTTTGTCTCTAAGCAATTAGCAACTCCACTTGCAATTCTCCGACTATTATTGTCTATTTTCCATTTTTGTCTTTGAAGAAATTGAAACTCTTTCCAATACAATTTATCTTAGATATAATGGCTTCAATTTTGCTTCTAAAATTGTCAACAGCTATAGGCCACCATAGAAAGTACCTGTAAATTTCAAATATTTCCTTGATGCATTCTCTTGTCTCATTAATGTGTTTAGATAACATTTTTTTGGCTTTGGTACATCTTCGCTCAATCATAACTTCAACTTATGACCTTCAAATCCTTCCAACAATGTTCTTTCTTAAATAACTTCTACTAGATCATCTCATAATGAGTCAGACACATCTAAAACTAAAATACCCCTTTTGAGCAGATAATCAATCAATATGTACATCAATTTTAAGTCTCTTGATCGGAGAGCATGCGCTCCATATTTCACCAAGCTTCTTCATCTCACCTCTATCTAACATCATCAGTATATCCTTTGGATCAAAGGATTTAGATCCAGACATAAACTCTTCTTCATTCTTATTTTCTTCTGAGATAGTGATAACATCTTTTGAGATAGATTTTCTCTGTTTAGATTCCGGAGGGGACTCACCAATGACAACTTCCAATTCTTTCTTTCCATAAGAGGAAACCTCTTCAAACTGACTAGGCACTAACATACTAGAGCACAGATTCGACTTCAGGGATGCGAAATAGGTTTTGTAAGAACTTGCATTATCCTCCATTGATTCCAAGTACTTGTAAACTTGTTTTCTGGCAGGAATGCAAGATTCCCACTTAACATTCTCGCTTCCTGGTAGCGAACTCAAAAATTAAAACATCAAATAGATGAGCAATGACACAAATCGAAAAGGATAACCCTCAACCAAATAAATTTTGACATTCTCAGTTAGATTTTCCATAATAATTCTACACAAATCAAATTGCTCAAGTTTTCCTTCACCATCATATGTACAAGATATACAACAATAGCCGAAGTAGAACCTTCACACTTTCTAAAATAGATTTTATAAGAGATGTCGTACACAACATACCTTACAATAGGATTAATAATAGTATTTATCAGTAGAGCTTGGGGATCTTTGTTGATACCAGTAAGTTCCTCCACATCTCTGTATTTCACGATTTTCTTCCCAGGGAGGTCCCCAACACTACATAAACCAGTAATAGCTTTGATTTCCTCCTTCGTGATCGGATAGGGTTTGTCCAAAATAATGCTTCCATCCTTGAATCGACTTAACAAGAACAAGATAGATTCTTTATCTACAAACTAGGGAAATTCTCCTCATAAATCCATACCTAGGGTTTTTACACTTTGCAATTCATTTTTCTTCAACCCTAGGTCCATTTCCTTCATCTTCCAATGATCAGATTCTTCCAATTCAATACCCTTCAACTTTAGCAGAATATCACTACATGATCCTCTGTCCATCGTTGTGCTTATCTTTCTTGAAAACTTCTTCCTTTTCCCTTCTTCCCCTTTGTAAACTGAGAAATGATTTTGAAAGTTTCTGTCTCTTATTCCTAATTTTCCATAATGATTCCTTCATATTACCTTAGAATTGCTCCAAATTATTTTGAGATCGCTTCAAGGTTGCTCCAAGTCATTTTTTAAATGCTTCGATTGCACAAGTGATCAAAAGGACTTATGAATTTTAATTTATACATAATCAGTTTTCCCTAATTCACATTAAATGTGGCGGTCTTTAGAAAGCTAATAAAAACCCTATTTCATTGCACTGAGAAACCCTAAATTGATCTGCAAAATAAAATGCCTACAACTTTTCTTCTGGTTTCTTTTCCATAACCTCTGTTTACTCATTCTCTACGACATATCTTTGTGCCAACATCTGACACGCCATATACCCAGGGGGTTCAAAATTTTTTTCTATTAATACTCCCCATAAGACCATGCCAGGTCTAATTCCTAGAGGAATTGTCTGCATCGAATGAGGGCACAAACACATTTGTTGTCTCTGGCTCTTCTTCTTTCTTCCTCCATATCTTATTCATTTCTTGCTTCACTTCATCTTTGTCAATTTTCTTCACTGGCTCATTCTTCTTTACTGGAGCAAACTCTTTTCCATTTTTACTTCTGCAAACTCTTGAGATATGTCTAGGTTTGTTGTAGTTATAGTAGACAACACTTTTTCTTATTTGTTTGACCTCCATTAACCCTCGATCTACATTGATTTTCTTCATGTCCAAACTTGTTGCACATATAGCAATAGCCATCAAAAGATTGATTGATTCTTCCTCCATTAAACCTATTCATCATCACCCCACTAATCATTCTCACCTGAGATCTGCCTTCAGTATTTTTATGTCCAATTTTCTTGCATGAAAAACATTGTCTAGAGAAGGAACTAGAAAACTGATTCATCTTGCTTCTGCACTCAGTTGCCTTGTGACCAAATTTGTTACATGAAATCAAACACCATTGAAAGATGGGTACCTTTGAGCATTTGGTTGTCTAGTAGGTGGTCTTCTAGCAAAGTTTCTTGGATTTCTTTTTTGCTTCCCTTTGACTTGAGTCTTTTGATTATCCTTTGAGCTCTCATAGGTGTTTCATTTCCCAAGAAACCTTGGTCTTTACTTGGTTTATGTCCTGTAATCAACTCATCAAGCTTGTCAGAGTTGGATTTGAAATTATTTTCACAGAGTTTTTCTTTCTCCAGTTTTACTTTCAAGTTTACCACCTCTTGTTCAAATCTAGTGCATTCATTAGACTTGCTTTGCACCATTGTATTCAGACATTCTTCAATTCTCTTCCTTTCTTCCACTAGCACTTTCAATCCGATGATCTCTTGTTTCTACTGCTCATTCACTTCTCTTGAGCAAGAAGTTGGGTCCACATTCAAGGGAAGTGTTATTTTTCAGCTTTAAAACAAATACCCATTCATTTTTTGAAATAGGTACCCATTTTGAAGTGTGTACTTGTTCCAAAAAGGTTTGAAGATCACAAGAGATGTTTTTCATTTTGATTTAGGCTTAGAAAATTCATGGTAACCCAACACCTAGGCTTAGACCTACAAGTACAAGGTCAGGGCAATTTTAAGAGAAAAAACTAACTTTGGCAATATGGTTGATGGATTTTTTTCTAAATCAATCTATAAAATTAAAACCCATTAGAGAACACAGTGTCTAGCTTCCAAATATATATATTTTATTAAGATTGAATTATATTTGTTATTTTTTAATTCATTTCTAAGCAAACTAGTTAAACTTGAAATATAATGGTTTTTTTGTTTTTTAATACTCCTTTTTTTGGTTAAGTTTCTTGTAAAAAAAATTGTATGGCATCAATCTTCAGACAATTCTCTATACAATGAAAAAAAAAAATTCAAAAAATATTTACTTTAGGTCCAATTATGTTGTCCGTACAAAGTGATTTTTAAAAACAACAATTAAGGCCAATAAAAATTCAATAAAAGGGTATGTGCAGGATCATGATGGGCCAAAAAGTGGCAATATGATGAGTATTTGGCCAATGACTATTTTTTTACCCAAAATTGATGGAACGAAAAGGGTTTTTAAAGGAGATTCTTAGCTTTCCACCGATATAAATTATTCTTTACTTTGAATTTAATAAGTAATTATTATTCATTTTCTATTCAAATTATGACTAAAGTCCTAATTGATAGGCTGATTTAAAAACATCTATAGCTTTAAAACAGTATCACATTTTTTGAATCCAAAAAATGTGTCACATTCTTTGCTTCACATACTATAGGATTAAAAAAATAAAAATCGAATTTCATGAAGTTTTGACCAAATTAAGGTGGTCAGACATACGAGTTTTTATATTTTTTAAAAAGTTGTAATAAAAAAATCATAATTAATTATTTACTTAGAAAAAAATTACAAAAAAATATGCATCACATCGGGGCATGAGTCCTCTACTTATATCTAAAATCTTATAATTTTTTTTATCATTTTATTGTAATTATGTTGGTCAGACAAACACATACTTCTTATTTTTTCCTTGAAATTTAAGTACCACTGCATTGAAATTCCAAATTTTCAACAAAATAGATTTTTTAAACAAACCTATTAGTTTAGAAACTAAATTCAATTTGATATAGATTCTATTCTTACATATTTTTTAAATAACATAGATAACTTATTCAAATTTTTACGTCAAGTTTCCTAACTCTGATTTTTTCTAAATTTTTTGCCACTTAAGGGCCTATTTTTCCATGATGATCCTTCACATACCCAAAAAAATAATTTCAAAAATAATTAGAAAAAAATTTCTCATCAATCTCCATGTTGTTAGCTCTCTTTCCCCAAAAGGAATTAGTAAAATACTTTTATTTAGGTCAAAAAGTGGTGTCTGCACGTGCTTGCATGGTATGGTAAAAAAACAAGGACTTTTAAAAAGTGGTTTTTATACATCCCTAACAAAATTTAACTTTTGTAATTTGGGTATTTGAATAAATTACATATTTGGAAACTGGATTCAAAATTATAAATTTCATATATTACTAACTTTTTCTAAGATTCATTGTGTAAGTGCCTCAAAATTTCAGTCCAAGTGTGACAAATTCTTAAAAACAACAAAAACACTTCCACTTTCATTTCCTTCATCAAGATTTTCTTTCAAATCTCTATTTTCATTTTCAGCCTTATCAGGATCTTCAATTGTAGCCCAGAGTTCTTCTTTATCATCCATTTGTTCAACCTTTAGGATCTTCCTCAAGCGATTAAGCTTTTCACCAAGGAACCAAAGATCTGATACCAATTGTTAAAAGGCACAAGACAACTGAGAGGGGAGGGGGTGAATCAGTTGTCACCAAATACAATTCAAATCTCAAACACTTATCAACTTCACAACCACACAATTTTGTTATTAAGTATGAACATGAAATGCAGATAACAAAAAGAAATATCAACATAATGAACACCAAATTTTACGTGGAAAACCCAATAAGGGAAAAACCATGGTGAAGATTAATTCACAATATAAAGTGATAGCAAAAATCGAATATATAAGGCTCACTTCCAAAGGGCTCACTACCCAGAATAGGACCCACTATCTAGGGAAGGAGGCTCATTGCCTACAAAAAGGATTACAAAACAAAAAATGGCTTCACAACCAAAATGAATTGGTAAGAGTGCACCTAACAAGTGTTTATATAGTTTTGTGATACTCAATAAACTGACTTAACACATTTCATCATTTTCACACTTCTTCACATTCACATTAATGCAATTCATCTCACCATAAAAACTTCAAAACTATCTGACATATATATTTGACTTATTCACAACCATCAATTAGGTCGGCCTAATTAGATGCAACCAAAAAGAATGACTGTCGGCTTCAAGCATTTATAAAAACTTTCCAACAAATAAATCAAAACTTGTAGCGTACTGCATCATGTTGGCATAGACCTAAGATAAGTCACACATACATCCACATAAAAAAATTAATTCACCATAGCACCAATTATTTGTGAGGTCGGCAAGAGATAGGCTTGATAGAAATAAAGCAATCAATAGAATAATGTCAATACACCATATGAGCACCTATGCATGAGAGATGCTTCCAAAATCCATAAACCATTTCCCAAAACCGCAAGCAACAACAATCAACCACTGATGGATTGTGGACCAAAATACTAGAGGATGTAAACTACATATCGGTTCAGATATCGGTCCAAAATACCAGATCAAACTAAGACTAAATCTTGCAGATGCAACTCATATAACATGGTAACATCAATGACAACACAAAATCTGACAAAAATTGTACAGTTAGTCATGAAATTATTCATTCTTCCAACATTGTTCTCTATGCATAGCATGACCCTTTCACTTTTTTCTTCTATTATTTTCAATCTACACTTTTCTCAACCTCTATTGCTTTCCCCACATGCAATCCACAAGTCTACTACATTCCGCATTTTAAAAGATTTCACTTTGCATTTTTGGGCTCCTCCTTTTTCACCCTTAATCAAAATTAATTTTATTCAATTGTATGAATTCCATTCAATTACTAAGTCTTGCATTACTAATCCACTCCACCGTAGCCCCTTATTTCCTTTTTCTTTTTAAAAAACCTTATCTTCAAATTCCTATGCAATTTTTTTAACTATGTTGTTTTTGTGCCTCCTTTTTTCTCCTTAGGCATGGCCTCCATCTTATTCTACCTCTACTACCTTATATGCCACCCCCATATCTTCCTTTTTGAATTCACTTGTCTTTTTTTAAATTTTTTGAAACTACTACTAACATGGCGCTGCCTATGATCTTTCGAATTCACTTCATTATTAAAATCTACATTGTCTCACCTTTTCATCCTCCATGACGTACCTTGGTCAATTTTTTTGGTCTTTGCACATACCTTTGGCCATTAATTAATTTTATATTTTCATTTAAATATGTTTGTCCTTCTCTGTTGTGCATCCAACTAATGTTAGTCATTTTAAATTTTGAAGCATTTACTTAGATTTCCAATAATTAATTCTCAGTTTGCATCAGATAGTCAAATTGAAAATTAAAATTAGAACAAGAAATTTTGTCAATAATGTCACTTAGTCCCATTGCCAAACCATGATTTCAAAATTCCAAACCAAAAATCAAGATGGAAACCAATTTGGTTGATGTCGATTTCTTAAATTTCCAATAATTTTTCTAACAAATGTTTTTCACCTTCACCATTCGCTATGACTTCTTTGCACTCACCTCATTCTTTTCTTCTTCTTTCTCCATGAATTCCTCATGGCATGTCTTCACTGCAACTTCTTCATATTCCATCACCACATCTTCATTTTTCTCCTCTTTAACTACCTCTACTGTAGGCTCTTCACTATTCACTCCATCCTCATCTTCTTTTCTCATGTCTTTCTCTAGCTTATCCAATTACTTGTTTATATTTTGGATCATCCTCCATGTCTTGGTTTCTTCATACCATCTCCATGCTTCCCAAATCATGGGCCTCTTCTTTATGACTATACCCATCTTTTTTGTTGTTGCAAGAATTCACTCTTGGTCTCCTTGTGTTTTGCAATGTAGTGCTTGGGTTCGTGACAAGGCTTAGCTACCTCCCATGGATCTTGTATAAATTTGGAGGTTGTATCAGGCATTAACAGGTTGATATTTTGGCACAACGACAACCACCAATGCAATAGTTTATTGCTACAATCTCACCTCAATCTACAAAAAAAATTCTTTCATGGCTTCAATCTCTCTCACTGCTTCAAGCTCTCTCTCTCTACTCAAAACTCCTCACACACCTGCAATAGCCCTCATGAGCTTCTTCTCTATCACTTTTTCACTCTTCTCTACTTGCAAGTCCTGGTGGATCCTCGCCACTCTCAGGACTACCTGCTCTGATGCAAATTGATACAAGAGGGTAAAATTATCTTCCACTATCACAGTCCAACTCTCACAAAATTGTAAATCACAAACAATTTCATAGATAGTTTAAATAAACAAAACCAAAATTTCCCAAAAGAAATATTGATTTGATAACAATGTCAATAACACCAAATTTTCAAAGCAATTCAAGATTTTTAATTTGATTTCTTATTCCATGAAAATAATATTTACCATCTACAGCCAATTACAATCTACAAATTTATTTATTTTTTGAAATCCCTTGTTACTCATTCTTAGGAATGAATTCTCTATTCTTTTATATGGTACAAGCTTCATTTAGTTTATTTCCTTCACCCCGCTCTACTTCAATGCAATTAAATGTCTCATAGATCCTCTCTACCTTTAGTTCTATTTCTATGTATTTCTTTTTCAATGGCTATTTCAACTTGGCACCACCTCTTCTTACAACAAACAATCTGCTCTTTCTTCTCTTCTAGAAACTTACTATCTCTTATATCCTCTCTGCATACTTCACTTATTGAATTCCAAACTTTAGCTATGTTGTTCTCTATGCATAGCACACTCCCTCTGCTTCTATCATCTATTATTTTCAATCTGCACGTTTATCAACCTCTATTCCTTCCCCACGTGCAACCCTCTACATTTTAAAAGATTTCACTTTGCACAGTTGGATGCCTCATTTTTCACCCTTAATATACATTAATTTTATTCAATTGTATGAATTCCATACATTTGATAAGTCTTACATTACAAATCCACTCCACCGTAGCTCCTTGCTTCCTTATTCTTTAAAAAAAAACTTTATCTTCAAATTCTTTCATTGTTTTTAACTATGTTTTTTTTGCACCTCCTTTTTTGTCCTTAGGCGTGGCTTGCATCTTATGCTACCACTACTACCTCAAATGCCACCCCCATATCTGCCTTTTTGAATTTACTTGTATTTTATTCAATTTTTTTTAAACTACTACTAACATGGTGTGGCATATGATCTTCCAAATTCTCTTCATTATTATAATCTACATTATCTCACCTTTCCATCTTCCATAGCCTACCTTGGTCAATTCATTTGGTCTTTGCACATACCTTTGGCCTTCAATTAATTTTATATTTTAATTTAAATATGTTTGTCCTTCTTTGTCATGCAACCAACTAACTTGTTAGTCATTTTAAATTTTTAAGCATTTACTTAGATTTCCAATAATTAATTCTCGAGTTGTGGGGTGCTGCCACAATAATGGTTTACACTTTTTGGGAGATTCTAATTTTTACTGAAATCACATATTTTTAGAAGATGTAATGATTTAATACTTAAAAATTTTCATTTAAAGGATTCCAACTGAAGAGGGTTTTATCAAACCACCTTAGACCAGGCCCCCTTGGATAGAACCCCACTAGTTTTAAACCAGACCTATAATAGGGTCTCCTTTACACCTACCAAAATACTGATAAGAAACCACTTTTGATTTACCTTTTGGCGAATCAAATGAATTCATTTAAAATTTATTTTTTGTAAGTATGTAGACCTTATTATAAGCTTCCAAAAAAGTATAATTTTAATTAAATTTAATTTGATTATTATATTTGTTTTTATTTCTTGTGAATGTAGGTTTCTCACTGAAAAATCAAGCTCTATGTTCTGGACATGTGGAAAAATAGAAGATTATTAAAAAAAAAATGAAAAATATGAGTGCACTAGATATTGAAGTCTTTGATCCAAAAAATAAAAACTGAATTTCGATGCATACAAAAAAAGTTGTGTTATGTACGGTCTGCCTATGTCTGAATTGTAATTGGTTTGACTTCAAAACTTGATTATGGAAAAAATATTCAATAAAACACTATGAAACCAACTGGAAGCACTAGATATCTTAGTTACAAATCTAAATTTGAAAAAAAATAGAATTTTATCCTTCATGGAAAAAAAGTTATGTTATATGGTGAGCGTCACTCCTTAAAAATGGTGTTTACTGAAAAAACTAGTTTTTGAAGGAGATGGAAAAAGAAGTGCAGTATGATTCCAAAATTTTTGAAAAAAATATATTTAGAATCTAGAGACAAAATTCCACAAATCACTAGTTTGCATCATCTTAAAATTCCTCATGGTTTAGCCACTATAGGTGTCCGAAAGTGAAGATTTATTTAGAAAAAATCAGTTTAGTGTCCAGTTTGGCCAAAATTGTAAACCAGTATTGTGGGATCACCCTGCATCAAATAGTCAAACTGAAAATTAAAATTAGAAAATTAATAGCTCGCAGAGTAGGATATTGCATCTAGACAAGGTTATCTACAAAATATCCAAATTTCAGGTGATTTACATTTGTTTGCAAAAAGTTATTGCTCTCAAATTTTCATTGTCAATTCTCAAACAGAGCAGGGAGTATTTGGCTCAATTTGGTTGTGTAGACCTTTTTTTAGAATGTGAAGAGTTTAATGAAACGTCATTTAGGCATTTTAGGTCCAAGGGGAACTTTTTTGGAGATCCACAATACAATTCCATTGTTGTTGGGTTATCTTTTCATGTTTGAGGTTGACCTACACATTTGATATTGCATTGGGTTTGTAAACCCTTGAGGTTGACACAAATCATAATTGGAGCTAGAGATTAATATTTAAAATCATTTGAAATCCTTTGGAAAGTAGTTAATTATTAGTTCATAAGTTAGGAGTTAGATAATTAGATTCGACCTTTAGGGTTGTGGATTGTAATAAGGCCTTGTAACAATTATAATATCCTATGATGTCCTTGCAGAAGGCCTTGAGCCCTAATTGTTTCACATATGAGGAATATGATGCATGTGTAGTGTAGAAAGATGTATCCCTTTACATTTTCAAACTTGTTTGGGCCCTCCTTGTGGATTTTGGCTTAATGTTGCCTTGATTTAATGTTGTAATGTGGAAGACACATTCACATTCTAGGTCTTGGGCCCATGTGAACTAATGGATTTTAATGGCACCTTGCTAAAGTGTTGTAACTCACTGTCACACTTTCTAAGGTTTTATCAAACAACTAAGCATAATAAACCTATTTTTAATTAATATCAACTTTAATCTTGCCTTGTTTGGAGTGTTGTAAAGTGTTATAACACACTTTCATATTTCTCTAGGCTTGTCATTAATAATTGGGATTTCTTATGCTTTAATTGACCCTATTTTGCATCCACAAGCCTCATTTATTACATCTTTTCGAGGATAATCCTGACAACAATTAGTAACCAATCATAATTTAGGTGTTTCTGGATTGTGTGGCCCAGATTTGGTTATTTGGGACTCATTCACCACCTTGGGCGAACATGGGTCCCACCTGGATCTTTTGGCCCCGAACCTGTTTTTACACCTTTCTAAGCACTTCTAATTTTTGGTCCCATACATTATGCCTAATCGGACTCATTCGCCCCCTTGGGTGAATGAGTCCTGTGTGGCCCAAAATTAAAATTAATTCAAATTTTTGGTGGGATTTTATTCTCCTAGATATGATGTCGGCTTGTAGTGTTTTAATTTTGGGAATTCTTGCATAATTAAGTATAAATACAAGGTTCTTTCACTCATATTCACACATAGCATTCAAGAGAGTTCACACGAGCATTTGAACATTCACAAGAGCATTCAAGAGCTTTCAAGGGTAGATTATCAAACATTTTAGAGGATTCTTCAAGTGTCAATCATCATGCCAAGGATGTCATCCATCATGTTTTTCATTATGCTAACAATTGTGATGTAGAGTTTATGATTCAAGCAAGTGTTTCAAGTAAGATTAACATCATTCAAGCAAGAGTCAAGAACCACATATCCATTGTAGCCATTTCAAGCACATTTGCAACACCTTATTGCTAGGGTTTGGTGAGTTGCAACATTGTCTTTTGTTCATTCATCATTCGTCATTCATATTTTCTTTCATTTCAAGGTTTAATTACCAACAAGGGGTTTGACTAAGGAAAACCCCTATTCACTAACCCCACAACATTTTTCCTTCTCCTTTGTGTGTAAAATTTGCAGGTTTAAGTTGCATATTTTATAAGGAGAAAGATTTGAGAAAAGTTGTCAAGTGATCAAAGTTGTCATCAAGCCTTGGAGAACATTGGAGATCACCTACAGGTTGCAAATCAGAGACTCAGATTCAAAAACCAATCAGGAAGAGCAGAGAAAACAAAGAAGATTAGGATCAGCTTTGAAAGTTGCAGAAAAGCCCAACTAGACTGATTCTCCACTTCTGTTGAATTAGTCCCAGTTCTAGTACATATTCAGGATTTTGCAGATTTGGATTCCCTTTTGGCAGATTTTTGTTCCTGCACATTTTCCTAGAAACTAGACTGATTCACCTAGCTTGGCAAACGAGTCCCAGTTAACCTTGACAATAGATTTTTCATTGTTCAGAACCTCCATTTATCCTTCTCCAAATTCTGAGGTACACATTGATCATCTTACTACTTTTCTATGCTATTTTACTAGCATTTTTAGGTCATCTTGTAGGTTATTACA
This sequence comes from Sequoia sempervirens, assembly GCA_007258455.2. Lineage (NCBI taxonomy): Eukaryota > Viridiplantae > Streptophyta > Pinopsida > Cupressales > Cupressaceae > Sequoia > Sequoia sempervirens. The sequence goes on from VDFB02050974.1 coordinate 122,524, forward strand.
TTGAATTAGGGTTTTGCATCACATATTGCATTTCATTATCTTTTCCAAGTTTACACTTGGTGATGAACCCCTCATTAGATCATATTCAACCCCTAGGACAACCCTTTTGCAAGATTTCTTTTTCTTTTGCATTAAAATCTCAAGGGTTTGTTCTTGAGTGAAACTTAGTAAAAGTTTCCCCTTTTGGTCCTAAAACCCTTAAAGGTGAAAAGGGCTCCAATTTTCCACGTTTTAACATGTAAGGTTGGAAGTTACTAAATCAATGATAATTCTTGTTTTCTGAGCATTTCTTTTGTGATTTTCATTGTGTTGAACTCTAGGAGATGCATGGCTGGATAGTGCTTTCTGGACCCTCCATGCGTGATTACACCAAAATTAGATGAAGTCTTTTCTTCAACAACATTTTGGGAAATATTTCATGATATATCATCATAATTAATGAACAAGAGAAGAGAAGATGATTATGGAACATAAAATATGATTCAAAATAGTGATGAAAAAAGTTCACAAAATCTAATCCAAACAAAATTAAACTAATATTATAGACTAAAATTTTTATGTCTTTTGAAACATCCAATTCCTGACCAAACTTCCTTTAATTTTGCTGTTTGAGGTATCTAATTCCTAACCAAACTTCATTTCCCTTGAAAAAAGTAGCCCAAGGTGAAAATTGAAAAAGGTTCTACACAAATATATTTTATGGTGCTTGCAAAATGTTTCGTCTAAAAATGAAACAATTTAATTCTTTGAAAACAAACATTGCAGAACTAACATGAAACAAATGTAGCTTTTGTTTACTTTCATGATAGATCACTAACAAGGAGATCTCCTTCAATGTCTTGATAAGCAATCAAATGTCTGGGGATTGCGTTAGCCAAATTAATGTAGGAGTCATCTAGTGAAGAAATAACAAGAATGTCTGTGAGCATTTTGCGTAGCACTCTGAAAAAGGACTCATAATTTACATGATGATCAAGACAGATCCTTTGATAGATGGATTTCCCTTTCCATCTATCTTGATCATCATGCAAATTATGAGTCCTTTGCCAGAGCGCTTCGCAAAACGATCACCAACATTGTTGTTATTTCTTCACTAGATGGCTCCTGCAGTAATTTGGCTAATGTTGTCCCCGGGCATTTGATTGCTTGTGAAGACACTGAAGGAGACCTTCTCTTTGCTGGTGATCTATCATGGAAGTAATCTAAAGCTACATATATGTTTCATGTTAACTAAAATGTTTGTTCTCAAAGAAGAAAACTGTTTCATTTTTAGACAGATCATTTTGTCAGCACCATAAAATATACTGTTTCAGTCTATAATATTAGTTTGAATTTTTTTGGATAAGATTTTGTGAGTTTTTTTCATCAATATTTTGAATCATATTTTATGTCCCATAATCATCTTCTCTTCTCTTGTTTGTTCATTTTGATGATAGATCATGAAATATGTCTGAAACATTGTTGAAGACAAAATATTGTATAATTTATTCCAGATAGTATTCCAGCTAACAAGTTTGGTCCTTCTTGTTCTAAGCTTAGAAGTAAACGTGAGATTTTTAAGCTTTCCTTTTGACTGAGTTGAAAGAAACACCATAAGAGCCATTTTCATATTGACTAAGCTTTTCAAGTTTTCAATTGCTCAAAAATTATTACCCGGTTGTTACCAGATGAAGTCAAATTTACATATATAGACCATTATTTCATTTTTAATTTTTTTAAACAGTACTGGGAATCATTTACTGGTACCATTATGTGGATTTATAAGCCACAAACCACCCAGATGATGATAATAATAATTCAATTATAAATAAAGCTAATACACAGAACATAAACACCAATCGATCATCAATACAGATTTTGTAGAATTGCTCAATAATTTTCTTAGCTACACAAAATTTAAGAGATTTGTTGTCAAATACTTCTATGCTGTCTATTTCGATCACTAATAATTAAACCAAAATATGTCTATTACTCTGAGATTCCTATTTCGAAAAAGATGGCAAGATCTTAGAAATGTCATGCCTTTTAATCTTCCATTATTAAATATTGCTAATTTTTGGAAATGCGTTTAACGGTCTTAATTGGTAACTTTGCAGATTTTTCAGCTTTTCGCGCTTCCACAAATTAAAAGTATCTTTTGATTTAAACACAAAAATCAGAGAGTTTTACTAAATCTCAGGAAAATTATTGCACGCCATAACAAGCAAGTAGATATCTATTGGAATCCTTCCTACAAGGTAACGAGAAAGAAGAGTAATAAATAGAAACAACAAAATACAAATGTGGACAGTAAAAATTCAGGCTATAATAATGGCGCTAGAAGCGTCTATCCAGGCCATTAATCCTCAAGCTACAACGAAGTAAATACACACCAGCCTGAATTTTAGTGTTTACATTTTTAGCTATATATTACAACTTTAATAAGGTATTTAAATAATCAGAAACCCGTCACAACCAGGCCTAGATTTGATGTCTATTTGACCTTTTGCATTTTTTGGACGTATATTACAACTAAAATTTACTGAACTGTATCATTTGACTTGCTATATTTTTTATATAACCGTAAAAATTTGTTGAAAATAGAATATTTTCAAGATTAAATATAGTTTTTTCTAATTTTTTAAAGATTTTGACATTTCTACTAATAGTTATCATTGCTTTTTATTAATATATATGATTTATAATATTTATTATAAAAATTATATTAATTCAAAATATTTTCAAAATAGAATATAATTGATTTTTAACTTTTTGAATATTTTAACAAGATTTATTTTCTACATAATTTAGAAACTTTAACATTAAATTTAAGATTTTTAGATTTATTTCTAATTATCAATATTTTATAATTTTACATTTTTTTAATATATATAGGATATCCTTATGAATAATCACATAACACAAATTTTCATTGTTGAAAGCATTTATTTTATAGCATTGTAACTTGTTTTTTCAACAACATTTTGTTTGTAGTGATTATTGGTGAGCAACGAGCATGTTGAAATTTTATTTTCCTTTTACAAATAGTTATTCTCAGCTTTGATTTTTTTCAACATAATACAGCATTTAAGGATTAAGCTTTTTTTTTACAGGCGATTCACCGGCTTTGATTCCTTAAAGCATTTTTTTTACAGGGGCTTTGATTCCTTAAAGCATTTTTTTTTCTAGGGATTCACTAGCTTTGATTTTTTTCAAGATAATAAGTAGTTGTGTTTTATTGGTGAGCATGTTGAAATTTTAGATAATGAGTTGAATAAGGATTAAATTATTTTTAATTTTATATAATTATTTTGGATAGGTTTGAAATTGATATTTAAATATGATTTTAGATAGATCAATTTGGGGATTGAACTATAAAAAATACTTAATTAATTTATATGATACATAATATTTTAAAAAATCAAATTACTTGTGTTATTAAAAATAGAAATTTATAAAAAAAAAAAACATATTTAATATGTATGATTAATAAAATCAATAATATTTATTATATTATGTCATTATAAATATATTTTATGTTATTTTAACTTTATTTATCTTATATAATATTATATTCATATTATTATTTAATTATTATTATTATTAATTATGGTATTTATATTATGTTTATTTAAATTGTATCATTAAAAAAAACTGAATAAAACTGAATAAAAATGGTATTTATCCTGCAGGGGGTAAGGTATGTACACCTCATATTGTGGAGCACGAGTTGGGTGCCGGAATGCACCGGGGTTGGCATGGCCATGCATAATGCAGCATCCATAATAGACGGCGGCTACTAACTGATGGGACTGCAAAAACTGTCATCTCACCCTCATAAAATTGCTGACGATTTTTACCTTCAAAATATGTTGGAATTTTTACCTTATAAATTTATTTTAGGGTGTGTATAGCGATAAGTTATTATTACCTGTCCATCGCTAAATTAGTAAAGCTATGGAAAGTGAATATTAATGCCAGCTCTTACTATAGTGGATTATTATTTTCATTGGCAACTTAAAATAATTTGGTTTTAAATGAATTTTAATTATTATAAAAAAAAATTAATAGTATAATTATTTTTAGATGTGTAATTTAAATAAGTTTAAAAGAAAATATTTGATATAATTATTTTTAGATGTGTAATTTAAATAAGTTTAAAAGAAAATATTTGATGGAGATATTAAAATTTTAGAATATATTAATAATTATAAATAAAATTATTAAAAAGTATATATAATATTTTTTATATTTTCTAAGGTAAAAATAAAACAAAACAATGAATTGTAAATTTTCATTGAAATTGTGTGCATTTTTATGAATTTTGTTTTTTTTGGTTGCATGCATAATATTCTCATGATGGATCATGGAGTTTGATCCGAAATATTGATTCATAAAAATACACATAGTTTTAATCCAAAAAAATTACAATTCATTATAATGGACTGGGAAACTTGATATTGTTAAAAAGCAAAACAATTATAAAATATTGATAGCTTTTGAAAAGTTAAAATTAAAAATTACTAATAAAAAAAAAATACATTTCAAATAAAAATAAAAATAAAGTTAAAAAATTAGATTATTATATAATAAATAAAATTGTTCTAAAATATTCAAAATCGCTGTTTCATTTAATCTATTTTATAAAAACTAGTAAAAGTTAAAATTAAAAATTTATTCTAATGAATTTTGGGAATGAAAAATAATAATTAGTTATAGAAGTTTCAAAATTATGTTTGACTTTTTGTTTGAGGAGTAAGACATGTAAAATAATTTGGGCAACACTGAGTAAAAGTAGAAATATAGATATATAAAGATTAAGATTGTAATATGCATGTTTTTCAATATTTTTAGATGTCTATGGCAAGAACTTCTAGGTGGTCAATGAGTGGTGCTATTGGTTGGTTTGTTTCCAACAAATTATTCCCATTCACTTTTAAATTTTTTTCTATTTGTGCAAGTGAAGGTGAAGATAATAATAAATAAAATGATATCAATGGGTGAGACTCTCTTATGGACACTCTCAATCTCATTGATGTGTTGGGTAAACTTGATGATTTGGATGTTATGGGTGGCATACAACAAATTGGCTCACAAAAAAATCACCGCCAACAATTCGCCGTGGGAAAATTTACCGCATAAAAAATTAATTGCGTGAATTTTTGGCAGTTAATTTTCCATGGCGGTGAATTTTCTCATGGTGAATTGTTGACCGTGAATTTTCCCTAGATAATGGTGAATTTTTGTAGAGTCCTTATGGGTTGTTGCTCTATATAAAATTTTAGAGGTGTGACTATTTTCATTCTTTTTGTAAATATGTGCAACTCTATTTTATAAATGGTAATATAAACACTTATTCATATTATTTCTAAACATAAATTCTTAATTTTAAATGATTTAACTTTGAAATTTCTATTATTAATTATTATTTTTCATTACCAAAATGCATTAGAATAAGTTTTAATTTTAAATTTTACTATTTCAAAAGAATTAGATTAGATGAAATTAATAATAATAATTTTGTGGATACAATATTTTTATGTAAAGACTTTTTAAAAATAAATTTTATACTACCAAATAAATAAATATATTTGTATATATACATATATACATATATACATATATATAAAACTTAAATTCTATCATGATGTTTCCACACTCCATAGTAAAAAGTGTATTGAAATTTGTGGATTAAAATTGTGTGTGATTTTTTTAATTTTATTTTTTATATATTTTAATCAAGAAATTCCACTATTCTTAAATTCTATTTTTTAATTAAAATTTATAATAGTATAGATATTTTAAATACATTTCTTTAAGGAAACTAAAAAAATATCTATTTGGAATCATTTTAGAACAATTTTATTTATTATATAACAATCTAATTTTTTTACTTTATTTTTATTTGAAAAGTAATATTTTTTTGTAATTAGTAACTTTTAATTTTTATTTTTCAAAAGCTATCCATATTTTATAATTGTTTTGTTTTATTTTTAACTTAGAAAATATTTAAAATATTATATATACATTTTAATAATTTTATTTATAATTATTAATATATTCTAAAATTTTAATATCTTCATCAAATATTTTCTTTTAATGTTATTTAAATTACACATCTAAACATAATTATACTATCCATTTTTTTTAATCTATAATTAAAATTCATTTAAAACCAAATTATTTTAAGTTGTGAATGAAAATAATAATCAACTATAGTAAGGGCTGCTATTAATATTCACTTTCCATAGCTTTACAAATTTAGTGGGCCGATGGACATGTAATAATAATTTATCACTATACACACCCTAAAAAAATTTATAAGGTAAAAATCTCCAGCATATTTTGTACGGTAAAAATTGTTATCAATTTTATGAGGGTGAGATTGACAGTTTTTGCAATCCCATCAGTAAGTAGCCGCCGCCTATTGTGGATGCTGCATGATGCATAGCCATGCTAGCCCCGGTGCATTCCTAGGGCTGGATAGCCAGTGCCATGGGCATGTTACATCTGACCATCTGTTTTAGTATCCTAAACTATAGCTCTTTTTAACTATAACTATATATATAGTTTTATATTGCATATTATATAAATAAATATTATATTACATGTATATGTTAAAAATATAAATTTATACTAATACTTTATATAATATTTATGTATTATATTATTATTTATATTATATATTAATATATTATATAATAGGAGGATAACTTCCTGAAAGAGGCTATAGTTTATGACAATAGGAGATGGTGGGATGTAACATGTGGGGTATGCTCATTGGTGCATTCTACAGGCTACATAGTCAGATTAATTCTTTTATATATTTATATTCCCTAGAGAATTCAACACCCATAGAGAGATGGGTCATTAGTTGTACGACTAATTTTGTAAGCATGTGGCAGTTACATGGGATATCATGCAACTTTTGTTTTTTTGTAATGTTAAATGGTTTCTGAGCTATCTACAACTAAGGGTTGGAAGTGTGACTCATCACACAACTTGCCACATTAGCATGTCTAGTGAGAAGTATTCTAAAAACAACTTTTTAAATATTCAACCAAAACTTAATCATGGCACCCCTAGTAGTTGAACAAAAAACTTATTTGTTGCTATACACAGAATACATTATTATTTTAAATACAACTTTATTCAACTTGAAATGGTGATTAAATTTTTTGACAATCCTTCACATTTCATGCTAAAATAGAAGGTATCTATTGTGCTCACCCTTTATATTTATGATAGAACAAACTATTAATATGAAGCATTCTAATGCAATATATTACCCATGTGACTTTGGATTTATGGGTTTAGTTATGAAAGAAAAAGTACCTATTATACTTGTTAATGAATGCAATTCTCCTTTTTTATATAACATTCATAATTTCTCATGTGTTCATGTATGGGTCCATCTTGGCCATAATTAGTTAATTTTGTATTTACATATGGACTAATTACTGACAATATATAAAATAGATATTTTTGTAAAACTAAAACTTATAATCACAATTATTATACCAACAATAGGACCCCACCCATCTACTAGCCCCTCTCCCCTAGGAAGTCCTAAATTTAATAAATTTGGATTTCCCAATTATGAGGCTATCTTTTAGGAATATGAATGTTACTTGTCAACTTCTAGACTTAACATTTTTATTTATGTGTTTGGGACATATACAAGGACACCATCCTAGGTCCCCAAGTCATCTTAATTATCAACCTATCTACATTAATCTTATCCATAAATCCTGTAGCATTGCAAATTGTCACCATTGATAATTTCATTCTAGATTTTGCTCCCTCCTATGTGCTTGGACCTAATCATGCTCCTAATTTACTAAATTATGCATTGCATGGTGCTTTTAATCACTTATCAAGAAATCAAATATGCAAACCCAAAGTAGGAATTTAATTTTTTGTCTTTGATACTTTAGATCCTAAAAAAATGGTTCTATACAATGACACCCTTTGCACCCTTGTTATTTTAATTTGGCTCCAAATTTAAATATGTCAAGGTTGGAAATTTATTATTTGAATTTCAAATCTTAAATGTTAGCTATCAAGAATTATTTTTTGGTCCGAAATTAGAAAACTTGTATATAAATACATAATATTTTCAGCATTTTAATCTAAATGGAATTATTGAGAAAATTGAAGATCTTAAAAACAGTCAAGGGTAGTCAAGAGCAAAATTATCAACATTATTACAACGCCTCATTATTTAAGCATCATGTTAGATGTTATGTGAGTTTACATTCATTTTTAAATATGCATTTTATTTTTATGTACTAACACTCATAGGTTATCAAATCAAGTCAATCCAAATTGCAATCAATGCTTGAAGGTGAGGATAACTGCACAAAGTTGTGACACAAAAAGAGGTCTTAAGATGCCACATTTTATTTGAAATTAACAAAGTATGACATTTGACAAAAAAATGAAGATAGTTACACTCAAAATTTGAGGATGAAATAAGAACAAGAGTTGTAGTGCTATGAATCTACTTTCTAAACCTCTATTTTATTTAAAATAGTGAATTTCCCCCTAAAATGTTAACATTTCTTTCAAATTTCAAAAATCTCTTTAGTGAGAAATTAGCTAACACCATGTAGTTTATGTTAGTTTTTTGGGATAATTTTTTAATAATATAATATTTTACTAATTTTTGAAGTGGACACATCCCAGAAAGTAGAAATTTGAGCATGTTTTGTTGCAAGGTGTGACCCTTGGTCTCCTCTTTCTGTGACCTAGGTGTAGTCTAGCACCACACTTGGGCTTCGTGACATGGTTTAACCGCCTCCTATGGATCTTGATCTTGAATAAATCCAATGGTTGCATCGAGCATTAATAGGTTGATCTTTTGGTGCAATGGTAGCCATCTTTGCAACAATTGGTATCAGAGCCGAGGTCATAGGTTTGAACCTCACACTTGCGCTAGGGGGGATTGTTGCAAGGTGTGACCCTTGGTCTTCTCTTCCTATGGTAGGCATAGTCTAGTGCGACACTTGGGATTCATGATACGGTTTAATCACCTCCTCTGGATCTTGATTTTGAATAAATCCAACGGTTGTATCAGGCATTAATAGGTTGATCTTTTGGTGCAATGAAAACTATCTTTGCAACACATTTGCCCATATTTTTAAAAAATACTAATAAAAAATCAAATTGTTTTTTCAATACGTGAAGAATGGAGTCTAATTTCTAAAAATGTGGTTTTTTTTCAAAATTCAATAAACGAGTAAAAAACTATACCCAAACTAGCATATGTTGTTTTTTTTTGACAAAAATTAGAGACACTAACAAAAGAAGTTAATGATGAAATCCTTAATATAATCAAAACGTATAAAAAATATATGTTTAGATAGCTAAGAGATAGCTTAACTTCTTCATTGTATTTGTATAAATTTGCATTAGAACACATGCAAACTTGATGGAAAGCATGGCCAAAAATGTGTGAAATTTTGTTATGCTTTCAAATAATCATGTCTTTGGCATGAAATGATCATCCAACCCAAAGGGTTAGTAATTCTCAATGCAAGTCATTTGGTGAGCGCTAAATTTGGCTGCATTATTTGACAAACATCAAATTTGGTGAGTGTCAAATGTGAATGATGATCTTTTAGAATGCTTTTTCTTGGAATTTTTCTTTCTTCTTTGTATTTTTCATTGCCTTTCTCTACTAGTGA